>ONZH01011786.1:0-45901 GCA_900303285.1 Rhinella marina | reverse complement strand
CAACTTACAGCAACCCTCATTCTTGTGCCTAGTCAAGGTTGCGCTCTCTCAGACAAGGCCTGGCAGCTGCTCAGTCTGTTTCCTAGAGTGTCAGTGTATATAACGTTATTGTATAATACTGTTTAGGGGCCCCGGACAGTAAAATGTTTTAGTCTTCCTCCTGAAGGGGCCCCTTGTGGGTCTGGGCCCCAAAGCAGCCGCTTCCCCTGCTTCCCCTATAGTTACGCCCCTGCATCAGGATCTGCCCTTTGAACCTCCTGCGGGCTCTTTTGTCAATACCTCTGGGTTTACGCCAGTTACGCTTAATCTTTACATAACGGTCTGATTGGTGGGGGATGAACTTCTTCGTCCGCTTCTTGACGATCCTGGGCTTAATGAGGGGCCGGAGAGCCGCCATGAAACCGGTTTGGAGCGTCCTCCTTCTCCGCAGACAGCCCGAGGAAGAGAGCGGAACAGATCAATTTTAAGTGTGAGGCAACATCAGCACAACAACCGCTTGGGAGAGGCAGTGGGCATTGTGTTTAGAAAGGCTGATTGGCTTCCGTCAGCACTGTGTGTATAGAACCCCATGGCCTTTCCTAAAAAAGATGACCTGTTCATCTTGATGAACGTGAGGATGTCAGCGTTGTCGGTGGACAGGCGCGTCCTTTTGTCCGTAATGATACCCCCAGCGGCACTAAAAACCCTTTCAGACAGTACACTTGCAGCTGGGCAGGCATGCACCTCAAGAGCGTACTGCGCAAGTTCTGGCCACCTGTCCAGCTTGGCCAGCCAGTAATTATATGGCGTGGAGTCATCGGTCAGGACGTTGGTCTGGTCCGCGACATACTCCCTCCCCATCTTGCGGTACTGTTCCGCCCTGCTCTGCCTGCCCTGTGGCTGTGTCACAGTGCCTTGCTGGGGTTTAAGAAACTTGGCAAAAGCATGGAATAGTGTACCCCTGCCCTTGGCTCCTACACTGACTTTCCCCCTCCTCTCCTCTCCAACTTCGGCCACTGCAGTCCGCTCCCTGTTGCTCGACTGGTCTGGAAAGGCCTGTAGCAGTTTCTGAACCAGGGCCTTGTGGTAGAAAGTGACTCGGGTGCTCCTTTCCTCCATGGGTATTAGTTGGGCAAAGTTGTCCTTGTAGCGTGGGTCAAGGAGGGTGTACACCCAATAGTCATTGGTGGACAGTAGCCTCTTGACCCGGGGATCACCACAAAGACAGCCAAGCATAAATTGTGCCATGTGCCCTACTGTGCCAACACGCAAGCCTTCAGCCTCCTCACTTAGCGGACTCTCCATCTCCTCCTCCCCCCCTTCCTCCGACCCCAATTCATCCTCCTCAGCCCATACCCGCTCAACAGGTAGCATGGAATCACCCCCTGATGCATGGTACCCAAGAGTTTCTTCCTCCTCCTCAGCCGCCTCCTCCTCCTCAGTTCCGTGCTGCGAAACTGACAACAGGGTGCTCTCAATGTCACTGTCTTCCCCCACCTCCTGTGACACTGCTGAATCCTCAGATCTTAGGTTCCGCATGGAGTTCTGGATGAGGCACAACAGAGGGATGGTGACACTGATGATGTGTGCATCACCACTAACCATCTCTGTTGCCTCCTCAAAGGGACCCAAGACCTGGCAGATGCCAGCCATCCACGTCCACTCCTCAGCATAGACATGAGGAAGCTGACTGGCCTGACTACCACCTTGGGGGATCAGCTGGCAGTCTACAACTGCCCTGCGTTGTTGGTACACCCTGGCTAGCATGTGAAACGTCGAATTCCAACGCGTGGGAACGTCACACAGCAGCCGGTGAACAGGGAGTTGTAGCCGCCCTTGCACAGTCCTGGGGGTCGCGGCATCGGTGGTGGACTTGTGAAAATAGGCGCATATGCGCCGCACCTTGGTGAGCAACTCACTCAACTGGGGGTATTTATTGTATTTATTATATTATTATAAAATTTATTATACGCACTTTGCGCAACTGAAACGCAAAACCACAGATCAATACGGTAACTATACGCTGTTAGGTATATGGCACCCTGATGAGATGTATCGTCTATGTAAGCTCAGTCAGAATAAACGTACTATTTAGAAATATATTTTGCTGCAATTCTTTTCAGACCTATCCAAAAAAATTTATTATACACACTTTGCGCAACTGAAACGCAAAACCACAGATCAATACGGTAACTATACGCTGTTAGGTATATGGCACCCTGATGAGATGTACCGTCTATGAAAGCTCACTCAGAATAAACGCACTATATAGAAAGATATTTTGCTGCAATTCTTTTCAGACCTGTCCAAAAAAATTTATTATACGCACTTTGCGCAACTGAAACGCAAAACCACAGATCAATACGGTAACTATACGCTGTTAGGTATATGGCACCCTGATGAGATGTATCGTCTATGAAAGCTCAGTCAGAATAAACGTACTATATAGAAATATATTTTGCTGCAATTCTTTTCAGACCTATCCCAAAAAAAAAAAATGCGCACTTTGCACAACTGAAACGCAAAACCACAGAGCAATGCACACCGCCAAATGAGGATTGGCCTCATCATCCTTAAAGTACTCCCAAACTAAGGAGTGGCGCATAGTACGGGCTGGAGCGTGACCTGTAGGAGCACTTGGTGAAGTAGTGACTCGGCCCAGGCTTCTCCCTCGTCGCTGCCCTCTGGCTCTCTCAACAGCTTGTGGAGCTGATGTCGCCTCACAGTCTGAACCACTGCCTCCAGTTGCCTCATCCAACCAAGTAGGATCTGTCCCCCCATCATCCCCCAGGTCTTCCTCAGACTCCACAGTGACGTCCCTGACAACTACCTCCGATAACAGTGTCTCGTCGTCATCTTCCACCACCTCCTCAGACGCCACTGCTAACTCCCCACTCTCATAACCCGGAGACAGCAAAAGGTCCTGAGAATCAGGGCATAGCAGCTCGTCCGCTGGCACATCAGGGAAGTGGTGGTTGAAGAGTTCCATGGATAAATTTTGTCCGTGGGACATACCCCTAGAGGGTTCTGGCAGGGGAGAAGGAGGGCGAGTTGGAGGACAGACACCCTGGCTCACAGAAGTCGACTGGCTGGATGAGGGGGCAGACGAAACGTGGCTGGACGTGCTCTCTGCAATCCACTGAACCACCTCCTGTTGTTGTTTGGGGTCTGTCAGAGTTGTAGGACGCTTCCCTACCAACTTCTGGAGTCGACCAGACACCCTGACCTTACGTGTTCCCACTGTACCCACAGCAGCCGCGACTGAGTCACTACGCACACCACGGTCATCACCGCTGACCACAGCACCACCACGATTCCCACCTCTCCCTCCATGACCACCTTTTCCACCTCTCCCAGCTCTTCCCCCTCTCCCCCTGACTCTGGGGTTCTCCATGTGCACAGTAGCAGTATTATATTATTATAATTGTCAAGGATCAATACGGTATCTATACGCTGTTCGGTATATGGCACCCTGATGAGTTGTATTCCGTATTCACAGCACCGTCTATGACAGCTGAGCTCACTCAGATTAAATGCACTATATAGTTAAAAAAGCTGGTGCAATTCTTTTCAGACCTATCCCCCCCAAAAAATATGCGCACTTTGCACAACTTAAACGCAAAACCACAGAGCAATACGGTATCTATATGCTGTTAGGTATATGGCACCCTGATGAGATGTACCGTCTATGACAGCTGAGCTCACTCAGAATAAACGCACTATATAGAAAGATATTTTGCTGTAATTCTTTTCAGACCTATCCTATCATGCACAGGAATATATCTATTACAAGCTCTGCACACAAAGGCTGACAGCATACACTGTAGTTTCCTTCAGAGAATCAATTGCTTTTTAACAGACTGTTGTGGCTTTCTTTTCCTACACGGAATACAGGCTGATAGTATATACTGTTTTTCAGAGTAAAGATAGTCTTTAAAAAGACTTTTCTTGCTTCCTAACTCCTAAGTTCTAACTGCCTGCTGCACACACTACACGAGCTAACTCTCCTATGTCTTGTCTGGTCCCCTTCCCAATGCAGAATGAGGCTGAGGCTGCAGATCCTAGACTCCCTACCATAGGTCAATTTCGGTCACATGTCACTGCCAGCCAATCAGTGCTGGGGAGACATAGGGGCTGTTACATCACAGCAGGCATTCCCACAGGCTTACCTTTGCTGCTGATTGGCTGAAAAAAACGGGCATTTCACGCGGGCAGTGACACACGGATAGTCACGAGTCCGCTCTGCCTCGTGATGCCGAGCTGAGCCGAAGCAGGCAATATTTGAGCGAATAGCGAATCTTGCCGCTTCGGCTCGCTCATCACTAATAACCTTACATTTGTCAGTGTTAAACCTCATCTGCCACTTCTCTGCCCAAGCCTCCAGTCTATCCAGATCAATCTGTAGTAGTGTATTGTCCTCTTCTGTGTTAATTACTTTACACAGTTTAGTGTCATCTGCAAAAATTGATATTTTACTGTGCAAGCCTTCTACAAGATCATTAATAAATATATTGAAGAGATTAGGGCCCAATACTGACCCCTGTGGTACCCAACTAGTGACAGTGACCCAATCTGAATATGTGCCGTTAATAACCACCCTCTGTTTTCTATCACTGAGCCAGTTACTTACCCACATACAGACATTTTCTCCCAGGCCAAGCATTCTCATTTTATATACTAACCTTTTATGTGGTACCATGTCAAATACTTTGGAGAAGTGCAGATATACGACATCCATTGATTCACTGCGGTCCAGTCTAGAACTTACCTCCTCATAGAAACTGATTAAATTGGTTTGACATGACCGATCCCTAATGAAGCCATGCTGATATGGAGTTATTTGCTTATTTTCATTGAGGTACTCCAAGATAGCATCTCTTAGAAAACCCTCAGTTTACCCACGACAGATGTTAAACTTACCGGCCTATAGTTCCCGGGCTCTGTTTTTGGACCCTTTTTGAATATTGGAACCACATTTGCTATGCGCCACTCCCGTCAGTATAGAGTCCTTAAATATCAGAAATAAGGGTCTGGCAATGACATTACTTAATTCTCTTAGGATACGGGGGTATATGCCATCCGGTCCTGGGGATTTTTTTTTTTTTAGCTTTTTAAGACACAGCTCTACTTCTTCCTGGGTCAGACAGGGCACTTTTAATGGGGAATTTACTTTTATATTCTGCATTTCATCTGACAGTTTATTTTCCTCAGTGAATACAGTGGAGAAAAAGATATTTAGTAGCTTTGCTTTCTCCTCATCGCTCTCTGCAACTCCCCCCTCATTACTCTGTAAGGGGCTGACACCTTCCGGTTTATACTTTTTACCATTTATATAATTAAAGAACATTTTAGGGTTAGTTTTACTCTCTTTGGCGATTAATCTCTCGGTCTCTAGTTTGGCTGTTTTTATTTTTTATTCTATTTTTTTCCTTATAGTTTTTCATTGCTTCCTCGCTCCCCTCCTGTTTTAGTGATTTAAATGCTTTCTGTTTGTCATTTATCGCTTTCTTTATAGTTCTGTTTATCCATATTGTTTTTTTCTGGTTCCTTAAGCTTTTATTCCCATAAGGTATGTACCTCTCACAATTAGATATTAGGATGCTTTTAAAAATATCCCATTTTGTGGCTGTATTTTTATTTTTGAGGACTTTGTCCCAGTTAGTTAGGCCTATGGCCTCTCTTCGTTGGCTAAATTTTGCTTTTTTGAAGTTTGGTATTTTTGTTCCTCCCTGAAGAAACGCTCTTTTGAATGACAGTTGGAAGGTTATTATATTATGGTCACTATTTCCCAGGTGTCCCCCAACCTGCACATCTGTTGTTCTGTCAGGTCTATCGGTTAATACTAAGTCCAGTATGGCCGTCCTTCTAGTCGGGTCCTGAACCAGTTGGGAAAGGTAATTGTCTTTGGTTATTTCCAAGAACCTGTTTCCTTTATGAGATATACAGGTTTAAGTTTCCCAGTCTATATCTGGGTAGTTGAATTCCCCCATAATAACGACCTCATTATGTTTTGCCGCCTTGTCTATTTAATTTAGAAGTAGATGTTATAAACTTCTTACTTTATTTCACTTACTTTATTTCACTTGAAACCTAAACTGTTTAATACTGTGTAATTTCATTCTATATGTATATTGTTATATATATCTTGTCAATTTTTACTGTATTTATGAGGCACTGTGGAAAGGGTTAATGAATACTGAGAGACTTTTGGTACTTTGAATGAGAAGCTGGTGATTTTCCACAGTTGCAATAGGTTTGAAAGAATGGCATGTTTTGGAGGGGGAAAGCCAGACTTGTTTACCACCAAAACCAGACAGACTGGCCTTTTGAATGTCTGGTTTTAGCTATGTTATTATGTCTGGAAACTTGTTTTGTCTGGAAAAACTGCTGTGGCATTGCCATTGAGCATCATTGAACCTCTATACACGTCTATGGTAGACAGAAAGTGTAACAATATATCTGTGCTAAGCGTCTTCACTCCACCCCTCCCACTAGAAGGTTCTAGTTCAACCAGAAACTGTATATAAGCAGAGCAGTGAGAGTCCCTAGTGTTCTGCAGTTAGGGACAAGTGCTTGGAGAGGGAAACTTATGTCAGACTATTGAGTGACCAGAAGAAGACGCTGAGATAGGGACGGTGAGCCACAGACCATGGGTCACCAGCCCTTTGACCAAGGAGGCACCCGGACTATTGAGCTACTGACTGTGGGGCTCCAGCCTTTGGCCAGTGTACCAGCTTTCTGAGAGAAAGAGGGATAGCTAGCCTTTCTAGGCCTTCTTCTGCCAGGGAGAAGACTGGAGAAGCCAGCCCTATGCCTCACCTGTATTGTTTTGTACCTGAATTCCTCCAGTAAAGAAGCACACTGGTTAACTGCAGACCCTGACTCTCTGGAGTTATTCCCATTGGGCTGCTCCATGCCTTACCATCCCTTTTGGAGAGCAGCAACACATAGTGACACGTCAATGGTATCCAGGTGACCCAGCTTAACGTTGGGGCCACCCCAAACCCGGTCACTGCACTTACACTACCATAAAACTTCATTACATTAATACAGTTAGAATAAAGTAAACTTAGTATTTGGTGGGGGAAAGGGACATGTGACTCCCCTGCATAACAGAAACGGGACGGATCTGTTATACAGACCATAGACTTCTATTATGACGGAATTAATAACGGAATGCCTATAAAGGCATTCTGTTATGCATTCCGTCATAGAATTGCGTTATGATCTGTGGTAACAGAATCCATAACACAATTCAGTATATACCACAACATGAACCCGCACACGAACTTCAAAATATGAAATTCACTCATCCCTTGTTACGACGATGAAAATAAAAAATGTTTTTTCAAAGGTTCTTATTTGTCTTAAATAGTAAAACATAATAAGAACTATATAAATTCGGTATCATCATACTCTGACCTGCAAAATAAGGTAATTGGGGCACATTTATAGACCTGGTGTAATTTTTAGACCTGGCGTGATCAGGGAGAAGTCGCAGATTGGACCTTTGTGCATGTGTGTATTTAATAAATGACCCCATTGTGTAATTTTTAGTGCACAGTGAACGCCATAATAACAAAAGCTTGCCTTTTTTCCATTTTGCACCAAAAAGGATGGGTAAATTAAACTGTGCCAATAAACAAAATACAATCTGTCCTGTAAAAAACGAGCCCTCATACACGAAAAGAAAACTAAAAAAATGATGTCCTTTTGGAAAGCAAGGAAGAAAAAACGAAAAGAAAAAATAAAAATAGGCAGTGTCTGGAAAGAGTTAAAGAACAGAATAATATAAGGGAAAAGTACTCATTTTATATGTCAAGTGCCTTACTTCTTTTTTTAATCTGTCATACCGTATATGTGATATGTTTTGTGTGTGGCTATTACTGCCTAATAACATACAACTTCACACCTCCCCTATGAATAAACTTTTATTTTTCATCTTTTTAATTCATTACATTTAAAGCTAGTAAATCAAAAGATGGAAGTAACGTAACAATTTACGTTAAAATGTCTTATTTTCATTGCCTAACAAAGCAAAGCATAGATTACGCAAGGCACTTCTGTCAACGACACATTGAATAACTGACATATCGTAACATCATCAAAACCTGTAGATTCTCGCCCTCCTGTCATATTCTGTCCGTTATGCTAGAGGGATTGTAATCCAGTTCTGCAATTTTTCATTGTACGACAGGAGCACAGCGGCTGTCCTTTTACATTACTCGGCAGGACACGGCTACACGGAAAGGGTTAACCGTGTGTCTCGTCCCTCCGCAATTTTAGTCTGGTGGCCCCCCTGCATAATGACATGAATAGAATTGCATGGTATGACAGCAGTCACTTTCACATATTGTAATGGTTACTATGGTAGCAGATGGGGATGAAGGCAGTCGTGTACCAGGTTACTGGATGGAAATCAATGCTGGTAATGCAGTTATAATAACAGCCCTTAGATGCACACAACACAAGGGCAGCTTTGCACTCTCTACAAACTTGTATGTGTGTGTAAATAAATAAATATATATATATATATATATATATATATATATATATATATATATATACTGAAGTAACTATTTGATATGCATGACTGAATGGATGAGATGGAATACTTGATTGGTACCTGGTGGCTCTGGCATCTGCAGTGTAAGGAAAGGAAGGAGCGTGGCAGACAGAGTGAATAAATAATAAAATCACACGGTTTTATGGAGACGTTCCTCCTAGTTCACAAAGATATTTAAAACAAGTTAAAGGGGTATTCTCATATCGCTGGAACATGACTTCACTTGCTGATCAAAAGTGTCACATACTAGGACCTCTACAGGTAACTAAAGGCTCCTTTATGGGGCCAATTATTGGTAAGGAGCATTCCTAGGTAGACTGTCTATCTGACCTTTGTAAAGGTGTTCATTAAGGGAAAGCTATGTTCATGCTGACACCTCAATCATTTCTGGCATCAGATTGTGTTGTCTAAACAGGGATCTGCTTCACAAAAACAATGAATGTATATGGGGACAAGCAATCACTCTAGCGATGGCTCTTCCCCATACTATATAGGAGATTGCTGCATGGAAATGCCGCTCTCACCTCCTGTGATGAGTGGGACATTGTTGGAAAAGAACAGTTTGTTCTTGATAATTGCCTATTGTGTTGACCCGTGTAAAGGGGCTTTTAGTTCAGATTTTACAAGAGGCAGCTCCACTCTCGTCAATGGACTATAGGGGTCATTTATTGACCTGAAATACAGCTATAATAGGCATATTTCAGACGCGGATTGCGGTGAAACGGTTAGTTGTGCCACAATCTGTGACTTATCCCCTCTCACATCAGGTCTAAAAAAGTGGATGTCTTGTGGGTGGAGAAGGGAATGGGTCAGCAGGCCCATCTCATTCATCATTTTCTACGCCTATCTTAGGCATATAAAATAGTCTAAATGCGGCACTGGATGCGGCGATCCAATGCCAGAACAGGGGCTTTATTAAGACAAGCGTCTAAACTGCCAGCCTTAATAAATTACCCCCTATGACTGTATCTTAACTTGAATGGGATTGTGCTGCAGTTCTCTCAGGAGTAGAGTTGTGCAGGTGAAATATCAAGGGAAACTCAGATCCCTTCTAATCATTATTAATTATGAAAAAATTGATTCGGCTGCCTCTCAAATTTCACAAAGAAATTTGATTTGTGACAATTTATTTAGTCACAAAGCACATTTATTTGTATGTATCGGGCGTAATGATGGGGAATGGCGATCACACCACCCCGTCATTTAACCCTTAAGATGCCACATTCATCAATGATCGTGGCATCTGATGCTACAATTGAGACCTTCCAGTGGTTAATTAGGTTTAAAAAAACATACCTTATCCATTTACTTGTGGAGAGGCTGTTGCAGCCATCTTGATTGAAGACACTGTGTGAAATCTCGTGCGGTGACGTGATGACCAGCGTGCTGGTGTGGTGACATCACACATCACCCTGCGTGAGATTTTGCTTGGTATCTTCAATCAAGATGGCCACAATGGCCTGTCCGCGAACAAATGGATGAAGTGAGTATGTTTGTTTGTTTTGTTTTTTATACTGCCATTTCAGGAAAAATAGATTTGTTACCACGAAGCGCAAGAAAATTTGGCTTTGCGACCAGTCAAATTTCTCCTGAAATTCGTATCAAAGTCAATTCGCTTGGCTTTGATTCACTCAACACTAATCATGATTCCCAGACCCTCCCAAATCACCATATTATGCCAGAATTTTTGCAAATCTCTCATTATAAGGGTCTAGTCTTGTAATATAAGAGATGTCATGTGTGTTCTTGTAGCATTCTATATACAGATGTAGCCGGTACCAAAATCAGTGAGATCAGCGCGCCAGAGGACTCCCCTGCATAATGGAAACGGGATGGATACGTTATGCAGGACATAGACTTCTATAGCATGAACGAATTTCATAACATCGAATTCGCTCATCTCTGCTTACAACCTATGAGGAAGTGGGGTTAACACAAAAAGTAGTCGATTGTTATATGATGTAGCCCAGCCATCTTTGTAATGAAAAAGTGGTGTAGGCCAATCTGTGTGTGCAAGTGCTTTGAGTGTAGAACTGCCAGAACATCAAGTTCAGGTCTGAAGAGTTGGGGGGGGGAGTAGTTTGGAATTGACCTGATATTCTGGGGCAGAGCATTCCAGAAAGTAGGTGCAGCTCGAGAAAAATATTGAAGATGGCAGTGAGAGGTATGAATTATGGAGGATTTTAATCTTACATCACTGGCTGAACAGAGAGCGTGGATAGGGTGGTAGACAGAAATGAGGGAGGAGATTTATGTGCAGCACTGTGGAGAGCTTTGTAGGTGAGGGTGACAAGTTTGAATTATATTCTCTGGTGGATGGGCCACCAGTAAAGTGACTGACACAGGCTAGTAGCATCAGTATGGGGTGACAGATACTGTAGATGAGCCTGGCTGCAGCATTTAGGAGAGACTGGAGGAGGGAGAGTTTAGTATGAGGAAGACCAATTAGCAATGATCTGCAGTAGAGAAGACGAGAATGACAGAGGTCATACTGCCCAGGAGCTATGATAGTACTGCAGACCAAAATTGAAATATCTAACTAAAATAAGTTTAGGTGGATTAGTAGATGGGGAAGGACAAGAAATTCAGTTTTTGAGAAGTTCAGTTTTAGATACAGAGAGGACGTGATGTTAGAGACAGCTGCCAGACATTCACTGGTGTTTTGGAGTAAAGCAGAGTTGATGTCAGGGGGGATGAAGTATATAGTTGGGTGTCATCAGAATAGAGATAGTACTGAAGGCCAAACCTACAGGTAGTCTGTTCAATTGGGGCTGTGTAAAGAGATAAAAATAGAGGATCTAGGACATCAATAGGAAGAGGAGAGGATGTAGAGCCAGCAAATGATACACTGAAGGAGCAGCCAAAGAAATATGAAGGGAACCAGGAGTGAGCAATATCCTTAAGGCCAATCCAGTGGAACGTGGTGAAAAAGAGTTTGTGGTCTACCTCTACCATATCAAATGCTGGAAAGAGATCCAGTAGAATTAGTAGAGAATAGTTGCAATTCCTTTTTGCTGTCAGGAGATTGTTAGACACTTTAGTAGGGGCAGTTTCTGTAGCGTGGAGAGGGGGAAGGCAGATTGTAAGGGGTCAAAAAGAGAGTTTGCAGAAAGATAGCTTATTATGCGAGAGTAGAATAGACATTCCAGGAGTTTAGAGATGAAGGGGAGATTAGAAACAGGTAGGTAGTTAGCTGCACAGGTCGGGTAAAGAGATGTTTGTTTTAGTAGTGGGGTTATAACAAATTGGAATGGAAAGATACCAGTATAAAGAGGTTACATATTGTAATAAGGTGAGCAATGATAGCTGGAGAGAGGAGATTAGAGAGTAAGAAATACTGTAGAAAGAGACAAATATAATGAACCAATGATGACTAGATTTTCTATGGAGGGTCTATATGATTTTGATTGTGGTGACGATGTCTCAAGGAGTGTATTCTATTTTACAATATTTGCATTTGAGTATTTACCACAAGGAACAGGAACGGTATGGTAAGCAATTAGAGATGAGCGAATATATCCGTTCGTATCGAATCTTGGAAATTTTCAGCTGCGAAGCGAATCCGAATATTAGGTGATTCGCTCCATTAAGATTCGAAAATGTTCCTAAGGCTTTCTACGCATTTGCTACATACTTGTCCGATAAATTGTACACTAATGCTATGTATAAGTTACTCTATATGTTGTTGCGTACAAATACAAGTAATTAGCGAACTTTTACTGTTAGTTCGTTATTCGTGCGCAAAAGCCCGGGTAGAAAGCGGTCACCTGACCTACTGGGCAGGGCTTGCTCTGATTGGCTCCGGTGGTTATAGAGGACAGCCTTCCTGAGGATTTCTTAGAGGGCACTGTCAGAGTCAGAGTTTGGACTGCCCGTAATTGGAGGTTGGTGGGGAACAGCCTAATTTGCAGTCCGAAAAAAAGTGGAGGGGAGGAGTTTGATGATGAATCTGATGTGTTAGACCGGAGGACCTGGGAGATGGATGGGGCTGGTGAGGAGGGTTTGATCTCCGAGGAGGAGAGTGGTAGTAGTAGTGGCAGCAACAGAGGGTAGAGGCGAGTTAGGCCCAGGGCCAGTCCTTCCTTGGGAACTAGCGAGGTACCAGGGTATAAGCGTGCAAGAGCTACAAGCTTTGCCAGCTGTGGAGGGCGCACGCCCGGTGTGTGGAAACATTTCACCACTCTGCAGGGGGACAGCAGTATGGCCACGTGTAATTTGTGCAAACATAAATTGAGCCGTGGGAAAGCCAGAAATGTCGGGACCACTGCTCTGTGGAACCATCTGAAGCGGCGTCATGCCAGCAATTTAGAGCAGCCCATTAATACTGAAGAGCTGGTTACTTCTCTCGGGGTCCCTTCTGTCAGGTAGGCTGCATCCAGGGGCGTAACTCAGCCCGCATCCAGGGGTATAACTAGTACATACACCTCATCGCCCACTGTGTGCATGTCTCCACCTCCTCTTATTCGGCAGCCGTCCATTGCCGAGTGCGTGGCCAGGAAGCAGTTTTACGCCACAAGTAATCCGACAGTGTGCAAACTGAATGGTCACCTGACAAAGTTGCTGGCTGTGCAGTCTCTGCCATACCAGCTGGTTGACTGCACAGCTTTTAGGGAGCTAATGGCTTGCGCTTAGCCACGCTGGCAGGTCCCTAGCCGGCATTTCTTCTCCAAAAAAGCTATCCCTGCCCTTTACTCCCACGTGGCTGACAATATTGGACGCTCCCTGCAGATGTCTCTCTGCACACCTGGAGCAGTGCTTATGGCCAGGAGCAATACATGTCCTTTACTGCCCACTGGCTGAATGTATTTAGCGGCAACGAGGCAGGAACCCCCCAGCAACCGGGCCAATTGCTGTTGGCACCTCCACGCGCTTTCCAGGCAAGAATTGCAGCAGACCACCCAACAACTATCTGCTTCCACCTCCACGGGCAGTCTGCCTGCTGGAGCATCAGGGCAGAGAGTTAACCCCCCTCCTTCATATCATATGGGCCAAGTGCAACGCTGCCATGCAGTGTTAGACTTAGTTTGTCTTGGCAGTAGCAGCCACACAGGCCAGCGCTTGCTGCATTACATGAAGCAGCAAATAGCGCACTGGCTGTCTCCATGCCAGCTAGAAGTGGGCAAGATAGTGAGTGACAGTGGGACAAATATAGTGGCAGCGCTAAACCTGGGTCAATTCACGCATGCTCCCTGTATGGCACATGTCCTAAATCTAGTGGTGCAGAGATTTCTCAAAACATTCACTGGCCTGCGCACAGTGCTGGCAAAGTCGCAAAAGCTTTGCACTCATTTGAGCCATTTATATGTATCTCGCCACACTCTGCTGGAACTGCAGCGACAAAACGGTCTTCCGCCATGCCGCTTAATAGGTGACGTGCCGACCCGGTGGAATTCCACTCTTCATATGTTGCAGTGGCTCCTTGAGCAGTGTGGAGCAGTGGACGATTTTGTCCAGCAGCAGCAGCCAGAATCTTCCAACATAGGGAGCAGGTGCAGCTTTTATTTCCGGCAGTGGAGGCTACACTGTTCTAACGCCCTTTGAAGAAGCCACAAAATTGGTCAGCCGGGACAGCTGCGGTGTTAACGACGTAATTTCGCTAATATTTGTGCTGGAAAAGACACTCACGTTCATGCAGCAGGGGGCAATGGGGGAAGGAAATCCTGGCCATCTGTCTGCACGCCCCAACGCCAAAGTTCCCTTGCGAAGCAGGAGGAGGATGAGGATGAGGAGCTTCAGTTAGAGGAGGGGGAAGGAGGAGGATTTTAGACACAGCTGGAGGGTCTGGAGGCTGACGATGATGATGATGAGACTTTCAGGGACACTGAAGTGTCCCTGAGAGAGGCTGAGATAGAAAGAACTAGCTCCTTGGGCACGATGGCCAAGATGGCGAGCTGTATGCTCACATGCTTACGGAGCGACAGGCGTATCCTAAAAATAAGGCAGACAGACGAATACTGGCTGGCGATGCTTCTGGAACCGCGGTATCAATCCAACATGGGGGATTGTTTTCCTCCACCGGAAAGGGAGGAGAAATTAGCATCATTGCAGGAGAAGCTATGTAGTAACCTGGCCACAAGTTTCAGCCAGCCACATCCAGCAGCAGCCAGTTAAGCCTAATTAGCATGATGAAGCAATTTTTCTCTGCCTCCCAACAGCTGCAGCCAAGTGAGCAGACCCAGATCACCTGCCTCAATGAGCAGGTTCAGGCATACTGTACCTGTAGTCTGGCTCGCAAAGCCTCTTCTCAGACCCCCTGGACTTCTGGGCAGGCAGATTACAACAGTGGCCGGAACTGTCCCACTATGCACTAGGGCTTCTTTGCTGCCCAGCCTCAAGTGTCATGTCAGAGAGGGTTTTTAGTGCCGCTGGGGGGGACACACAAAAGGACAAAACTGTCACCTGGCAGTGTTCAAAAAAACACCTTTAGAAAAATGAATAAAGGCTGGATTACATCCGAATTTCATACTCCTCTTGCTGAGGCTGCTGATTAGATCAGGCCTTGCAGGGAAGAATAGTCTGAGTGTCTTCCCACTGTTGCTGTCAGCCGGCCCATAACGTTACTGCCAAACGTCTTGTGTCATGTCATGGGCTGTGCGAACCCGAAGTCTCCAAACCAAAACCCTTTTAAAAACCAAACACTGTTGTCTACCTCCGCCTCCGTTTTCTACGCTTAGCAGGAGAGTAGCTGTTGTTACCCTTACTAATAGTTCTATTTAGTTTTCTTAAATTTGTTTTGGAGCCAAAAAAACAAACAAAACATATATATACAGTACAGACCAAAAGTTTGGACACACCTTCTCATTCAAAGAGTTTTCTGTATTTTCATGACTATGAAAATTGTAGATTCACACTGAAGGCATCAAAACTATGAATTAACACATGTGGAATTATATACTTAACAAAAAAGTGTGAAACAACTGAAAATATGTCTTATATTCTAGGTTCTTCAAAGTAGCCACCTTTTGCTTGGATTACTGCTTTGCACACTCTTGGCATTCTCTTGATGAGCTTCAAGAGGTAGTCACCTGAAATGGTTTTCACTTCACAGGTGTGCCCTGTCAGGTTTAATAAGAGGGATTTCTTGCCTTATAAATGGGGTGGGGACCATGAGTTGTGTTGGGCAGAAGTCAGGTGGATACACAGCTGATAGTCCTGCTGAATAGACTGTTAGAATTTGTATTATGGCAAGAAAAAAGCAGCTAAGTAAAGAAAAACGAGTGGCCATTATTACTTTAAGAAATGAAGGTCAGTCAGTCCGAAAAATTGGGAAAACTTTGAAAGTGTCCCCAAGAGCAGTCGCAAAAACCATCAAGCGAGAGAGAGAGAGAGAGAGAGAGAGAGTGAGAGAGAGAGAGAGAAAGAGAGAGAGAGAAAAGAAAAGAAAAGAAAAAAAAATTAAATTAAAAAATAAAATTTTTACCTACTCCTCCCATTACAAGTTACATTAGCGGAGACTGTTATACTCCACCGCAGTTTGTTGTATTTACCAATCACTCTCTGCTGATATACCCCGTCTCCTACTACTACTGGCCTTGGCAGCCATGAAAAGCTCATATATAATTTTCACTGCCTATGTTACAAGGCAGAACATACAGGCTTGTTGTCCAAACAAGCCAAACCTTTTTCTTTTACTGTAAATTGTAATTAGTGAACCGGAGTGTGCGTAATTTATTAATACTTCGGCCGGCAGACACCGCTGTGTTCATTAGTACGGGAAAATGGCCGTGGGACAATTTTTTCAGCCTTCGGCCTAAACTTACATACCTGTCTTCTTCACACTATGTCAGGAAGGTGTTAAAGGGTTAACAAAACACTCAAAACACAGGTTTTACTAGAATATTTTAGTAATAAATAATAACTTTTTACAAATAATAAATAATAAACAAAAAAAAAAAAAGGTAACGCCGGCCTTTGCCGACGTCTGGCCATCATCTCCTGCAGCTCTTGGTGCTCCAGCTGCAGGCCGCAAATAAGCCGGGAGGCAGCTTGGAGCCTGGTCCCGAAACGGCGTAAGGTTGCCTCTACTTCAAAGTCAGTGGGGATATCTGTAGGGGTGGAAACAGTAATATAAGTATAACTAGTATGATCGAGTAAAAGTGGTTGTCCCACGAAAAAAATTCTAAAATTTAAAACCAGAACCTGGATCAGAATACTTTAGCAATTGCATGTCATTAAATATTTGGTATATCTACTGGAATGAGTTATTCAGTGACATGTATCTGTATTGAGCCTTTTTTCTTTGAACTGCTTTTGGGATTTTGAGTTTAGGATTTGTACTTACTGGACACCCATAATGCATGGTCTTCCCATGGTCCAGGGGAAAACTCCTCCCTGACGGTTGGAGCTACAAAAGATAAAACAAAAATTTAGCTTATATTTTGATGACAGAAGGTCCACCCATTACACTTTTTATTTTACCTACCTTCTGGTAGCTGGGCTGGTGGTGTTGGAGGGGCAGGTGGGGTCCTCTCTTGCTGGGGTGGAGGAGGGTGAGAGGGGCTCCTCTGTGGTGCAACAGCTGTCAAAAAATTATTAAATAATGGCATTACATTCAACTCTAATGAACAGTTGTAACTTCTGATGTTCATACATGGGAATAGTTTTGGGCTGGATTATCCCATTCCTAACCACTAGTGCTCTTATATCACTGCTGCTGCACTCCCACGTAGCTTGGATTTAAAATAAATTAAATATGTTTACACTTACTAGAAGCTGAAGGTACTGTCCTGCCTCGATGGTGACGGTGACTGTGGTGACGCCATCGTTGACGGTGCTCTGCAACATAAATCTGTACACAATTGTTATATGATGACTCTTTTAAATACTAACACTATACTACTTTGAAGATATTATGGGTGAGAGGAGGGCCATATCATATCCATTTTTTTTCTTCTAAATAGGTATTTATCGCGATAGATATCGTTATGGTCGCAATAAATTTCTTAATATCGTTAACACAGTGCGGTGGGAATACTTTTGATATCGCCCACTGACATTAGCTGCAGCATGAGCATGTCTTTGAGTCTGTGTGTAGGAGGAGGAAGCGCTAACTATGAAGGGGCATATATCTAAGGGTACTTTCTTTCACACTAGTGCATTTGCCTAACACAAACGGGAGAATGGCCAGCACCATTAACAATATTGGGGGACACCGCTGATCCGGCCGCTATCCCGCAAGAACGCCTGGAATTGGCAGGACAAATACTGCAGAACAGCCTGCAGGATCACCACCACATATGTGAAAGTAGCCTAAGGCACATTACTGTGAAGGGGCACGTATCTGAGAATACCTTCACTTGTTTGGGTTGAGTTAGAGGCGTTGCCTAGCATGAAAGAAAATTACTGCAGCGCACTACGCACGACCACGTTGTCCTTCGATACTTTTTTCATTACTGGCACTCACTGCTGGTATATATACAATACAGTACACTAATTTTTTTACATTTTTTTACTTTTCAAATATTTTGTTACTCACCCTGCCGTATCTCTGCGCGGATCTCATTAAGCCGCTCTGGGCATTTAAACTTCAGATCAGACCATTTCCGCTGGATCTGGCCCGGGGTCCACACAGTGTCGAAACAATGGAGCAAGCCTCGGATCACCTGCTGGATCACCTCCTTTTTATGCTGGTTCGGGTGCCATCGTAATCCTGCCGGTCCATCAGCCGGATCATGTGTTCCAGCTCTGCAGAGCTAAATGATGAGGATCGCCTGGATGCCATTTTCAAAAATTCGCTCTGCCTCTGAGGATTGCACGCCACGGCCTTTCGTTGTGCGTGCCTGCGTATTACGTAATCGCTAGACAATAGTACGCTGAGGATTCGTACGCAATTTGTACGCTCATGCGTACGTGTTCAAAGAATTTGCGCACTTTTTAAAGCTGAACGTTCGTTATTAGTGCGCGAATGCTTGCTAAACACCACATAATAACGTATATTTTGTACGCAAATTTTATGAATATATTTGTCGATTATACGAATCTTATGAAAAGTTCGGCGAATAAAATTTTCAATGATTCGCTCATCTCTATAAGCAATGGGAGATTTCAAGAAAGAAGGAAGATATACATCAAATGGTAGAACATACTGTATGTATACATGCTAAACCATTAATCACATACATTTCTTGAATGTGGATCTCCACTCCAGATTTTGCTATGTGGCACCATGATTGCTTGTTACGCTCATGGTTACTACTATATATCAGCACTACTTTAGGTAAGTAAGGTAAAATTACATGGGCTGTTAATCCTGTATCAAAATGCTGGCTCTCACATAGCAATCAATCTAAACTGGAGTTCAGAAGGATATATTTAGTGGTGTGGGTAGAGGGTGTTAGATGACCACAAGACTACAGTAATGTAAGCATAAAGTAATCTGAGGCATGTCAAATTGGACTTCAATGGTTACAAAGCAATGCCAGCTTCACAATGTCAAGACTTCCTTCCATTAACCACAGGGGACCTAAGTCTAAGACTGATTTAAAACATCTGTATTTAAAATTCTTATCCAACTTGAAGTATAGTGCCTTCATTGTAAAAGAGGGTGTACAGCAGATGATGAAAGGGGAGATTTAGCTTTGTCAAAGAAAAAGTGTCCATTAGTGAAACTGTAATGTTTGCTGGAAAAATAAAGACCAACAGAGCTGCATTATTTAAAAATATCACTCCTTTCTGATTCATTAGCTTCCCTATCATCAAATGATAAAGTGCTTGCATGACAAATGCCTCTTTTGAGGAGAAAGTCTTTACTAGATGTGTTATTCAAACACATCCGTGCATCTTAACTGGTTTGTTGTGTCAAATGTGGACACCGTGTTGGATCAAAGGTTGTTAGTTTTAACTGAATAAAATCTGTTCATACATGTCTGGTCATTGTCTTTTGATATATGTAATTTGTGTCTCTGTTCACTTTTTTCTGTAAATGGTTGTCCTGCATGCTTTCCTTTCTTCCTTTCTTCCTCCCTCCCTCTCTGCCTCCCTTCCTTACGCCCCTTTCTTTTTCCTTTCCTTTTCCTCTACTATTTAATTTTTCCTTCCTTCATCTTTCCCCTTTCCTCCTTTTTTCCTTTTCTGTACTGTTCAATCTTTCCTCCTCCATCCTCCCTTTTTGTCTACTAATCAATCGTTCCTCCCTATCTTGTATCCCTTGTATTCCTTGGGGATGTAGGCCTGCATAGGAGCTACAGTATATGCACAAGGGAAATATGAATCAGCCTATTAGAAAAAGACCCAACTAAATATAGTTCTTCTGCTGGAACTTTGAGGGCCATTGCCCATACTTGACAGCAATCCTGAGTAGAGATGATTGAGCACCGTAGTGTCCGGGTGCTCGGGTCGAACACTAGCCGGTGCTCGAGTGCTCGACCGAGCACCCGAGCACAATGGAAGTGAATGGGAGAACCCGAGCACTAAACCAGGCACCCCCTGCTCTGAAGAGGGGAGGGTGTCTGTTCATAGGGAAAGGTGAGAAAATGGTGGAAACAGCACTGAAATGGTTTGGGAACAGCATGGGGAGGATGTCTGGATGCATCTTGGACTACAAAGTCGCTGATGTTAACGATGTTGTCCGAGTATTACGCCACTTTTATGGAATGACAAGAATACCCCCCAAAATAGAAGATAACATTGATTTTAGAGGAAATATTGTTAGAAAACATATATTTACTTGTACATAAAGCGCAAGTGTTGCCAAAAATTACAAGGAAGAGGCACTCCGATACAACCGGTATATCACATAAAGGAGGGCCTCATTCACATTGTGGTACAATTGTTTCTGTCGTGGGACTCCTACACTCATAAAGCCTATGCACAAAGTGAAAGGACTGCCAAAAATTACAAGGAACAGGCACTCCAATACACAGATAATGTCACCTTGATTAGCGGCAGAAAAAAATACACAGGATTTCAGGTATTTAGGATACAGAAACATTATAATGCACACGCAACACAGGTAATGTCGCCTTAACGGCAGAAAAAATAGCATCGGATGTCAGGTATGTAGGATACAGTAACGTTATAATACACACACAACACTGGTAATGTCGCCTTGATTAACGGCAGAAAAAATAGCAACGGATGTCACGTATGTAGGAAACAGAAACGTTATAATGCACACGCAACACAGGTAATATCACCCTGATTAGTGGCAGAAAAAATAGCAACGGATGTCAGGTATGTAGGATACAGAAACGTTATAATGCACAAGCCGTGCAGGTAATGTCGCCTTGATTAACGGCAGTAAAAAGTAGCAACGAATGTCAGGTATGTAGGATACAATAACGTTATAATGCACAAGCCGCAACACTGGTAATGTCGCCTTGATTAACGGCAGAAAAAATAGCAACGGATGTCAGGTATGCAGGATACAGTAACGTTATAATGCACATGCAACACAGGTAATGTTGCCTTGATTAACGGCAGTAAAAATGACACCGGATGTCAGGTATATAGAATACAGAATCGTTATAATACACACGCTGTGCTGGTGGTGTTAGGGTCAGGCAAACTTGCGTTATTTTTGCCCCAAAAGAAAAAAAATATTGCAGCCAGATATAACAACAGTCCTTAAAAGGACTTTTGGGTCTTTTAAACAGAACAACTAGCCCTGCCTAGCCAAATCCTATCGCTACACTATCTGTCCCTCCTTGTGCAAATGTTATACAGCAGACGCAGCGCAGGTACTGTCGCCTTAATTAGCGGCAGAAAAAATAACAACGGATGTCAGGTATATAGGATACAGAAAGGTTATAATGCACAAGCTGCGCAGGTGGTATTAAGGTCAGGCCACCTTGCGCAATTTTAACCCCACACAAAAAAAAATCTATTGCAGCCAGATATAATAGCCCTTAAAAGGGCTTTTGGGTCTTTTCAACAGAAAAACTAGCCCTGCCTAGCGATTTTCTATCCCTACACTATCTGTCCCTCCTTGCAGCAGCTCTTCCTGACTAAGACTGAGCCAGGTCACATGTCACCGGGTGCTATATAGACGCATTCCCAGCCAGCCAATCACTGTAATGCCAGTAGCCAACATGGCTACGGCATTACAGTGAATGCCAGTACCTCCCCGCATGCTGATTCATGGACTAAACCATGATGTGGGACTTTTACAAGGCCCACCTTAGGAAAGGTCCACCCCAAAGTGAGTAGTTTATAAGCATTCCAGTGTGCCTGATCGGTCTTCCCAAGCAGTCTGAGTGGGTTGTAAATATCACAAAGTTTATTTCTTATAGGCTGGTAAGTATACATTATTGTATTGGAGACCAAGCCAACAGAAGGATCCTCTAGTACTTTTGTCAACCAGTCCAATGCTGATTTTACATCTGGATTCTAAAGGATACCAGGCATAGGGATTTTTTTAACTCATCATTCATAGAAAACACATATTTTTAGAATTTCTGGCTGTTTTCACATGTCCCTTCTCTGGCCAGAGTGATGACTTGACTGAGAGAGTTAAAGTGATTCTGTCAGCATGATTTTTCATATTAAGCTGCCAACAGGTTCACTGAGGTCTCATTGAGTATGTTAGAAATATACCTGTGTCTGACATGTGAATGCTGTTGTTTTCCTTAAAAAGCAATTTTATATTTTCTGTTAGTGGAACCCAGCCACACCCATTCTGACTGAGCCTCGCACATCCCCTCATCCTGAAGTCCCCTCCCAGCTCCACTGATGTCAAGCAATCCCTGCACTGTAATCTTGCACAGGCACAAGATGTCATTTGAGTGCCCACATGGTCTGTGATCCCTCTGCCAGCTCCAGCTTCATTTAACCTACTGTGCATGCGACAGCTGTATGCGCTGTTCTCCTGAATGTAAGCATTAGTTCAGTCACTTCTGGTTCAGGAGAACTGCGCATACAGCTGGTGCATGCGCTATAAGTTAAATGAAGCTGGAGTCAATGACCAGGCTCATCTCCCATCAATAAAAGTGGAGAGGGTGCTGCAGTTGAACAGAAGAAGCAATGCCCCTGTTGCTCCTAGAGGCTCATTTGTTTATATTTTCTCATCAATGTGGGCACATATGAACATGAGACCAACACAGATACCTTCATCTGCCCAGCGCACAGCGCAGGTCTACCAATTTCATAGGTACAAATATGCTGACGGACGCCCTTTAAAGAGGGAGTAGAATATGTGGTAAGACTTCAAAAAATATATTTACCCTTTTTAAAGAGAATGTGTTATCAGAATATGACCTATTGTTTAAATCACACTTTTATGTTTAATATTTTTTTAAAGATTTTTTGCTATATTATTTTTAATTTTCCATGCAATGTCTATATTTAAACAAAAGCATAAAATCTAGCAGTTTTCACACTGCCCACTAAGCCTAATAACAGACACCACTTCTTGGTCTGTACAGATTACTTTACTGCAGTCTCCTGCTTACGTATCTGTCATTCTAAACCTGCCTGTAATGATATCACCTCTGTGTATAGATCCACCATTCAAATGCCAATCGCAGTAATTAAAGCCTTTAAATGCCGTGATCAAGTGAGATCACGGCATCTAAAAGGTGAAAAACCCAGCATCCTCTGCGGCCAATGAAATATCCAAAAGGCATAAAGTTAAAGATGACACATTCCCTTTGTATCTGAAGCAAAGTTTTTTTTTTTTAATTTTCATCTTTTACATTTTCAAAATAAATAAAAAGGGAAAGGGCCCAAAGCAAAACATTGGGCATCGGACATGGTTAGCACCTAGTGGCAGTGGCGAAGCTATAGGGGTCACATCAGTCGCAGTTGCGACCGGGCCCCTAAGCCAGAGGGTCCCCCCTTGCCACTTACAGGGCCGCACCGCCAATGAGCGCTTCCATTGTGGAAGCGCTCATCTCCATAGTCATCTGTATCGCCGTCCTCAGGACAGCGATACAGATAGATGCTGCTGGGCAGAGGAGGGAGAGGCGTCTCCCTTCCCCATTCATCTGATAGGCTGCAGGCCGTTCAGCGCGGGACACAGGCCGGAAGAGGCCTGCATCGCATGGCTGATGCCGGTAAGTATAAGTGTTTATTTTTTTTGTGTAATGCAATTACGGACCGGAGCTCTTCTTAATGGCACATGGGGGCACTGGGGGCATTTTTGTTACTGGCACATGGACACATTGGGGCATTTTTTTACTGGCACATGGGGGCATTGGGGGAATTTTTTTACTGGCACATGGGGGCACTAGGGGCATTTCTTATTGGCACAAGGGGGCATTTTTTTACTGGCACATGGGGGTACTGGGGGCATTTCTTATTGCCACATGGGGGCACTGGGGGCATTTCTCTTACTGGCACATGGGGGCACTGGGGGCATTTTTTTACTGGCACATGGGGGGCACTGGGGGCATTTCTTACTAGCACATGGGGGCATTGGGGACATTTCTTACTGGCACATGGGGGCATTTCTTACTGGCATATGGGGGCATTTCTTACTGACACATGGGGCACTGGGGGCATTTCTTACTGGCACATGATTTGGGGGGCATCTATGGAGGTGGGACACTTTTTACTGGCACATTATTGGGGGGCACTATGGGGGCTCTTCTTACTGGCACATTATTGGAGGGCACTATGGGGGCATCTACTGAGGCCACAAAGAAGGGGTACTTTATATGGGGGTCTCTGTATAGGGACATTTTATACTGGGACACATTATGGCGGGTACTATGGGGGCATCTACGGGGGGGCACTAAGAAGGGGTATTTTATACTTGCAAGTTATGGGGGACACTGAGGGCATCTACTGGGGCACTATTTAGGGGTATTTTATACTGGAACATTATGGGGGCACTATGGGGACATAAGCTCAACTGGGGGCATTAAAAGGTTTTTTTTTTTTGCACTGGCACACATATAGGGGCATTTTTTGTACTGTCACATTATAAGGAGAATTATTACTACTGGGGTTCTCTGGGGAACATGATTACAAGTATGGGCACTATGGAAGCATTATTACTTCTGGGGCACAGTGGGGACATTAGTACTGTTGGGGGCACTATTACGAACAAGGGCACTCTGGCAGAGAATTATTAGTTGGGACTTTGGGGAGCACTATTACTGTGGGGGGCACCCTGGCACAGTTTCAGCACAGCACAGTTATTTCTGGGGGACGTTATGTTTACACAATTACTGTCAGGGACACTATTTGCTGGGCGCAGTTGTTTTAGGACACTGTCTGCCAATAATTATTGAAGGGCACTATCTGTGTGGTACTAGTGGCACAGTACTGGGGGTGGTAGGATGATTTGTCCAGATGACAGGAGGATGATGGAAAAGTAGTAAACTAAGATTTTTTTCTGTCAAACTGCAGAGATGAGAATTGGCTGAAAAATGACGTCTGGTCTGAAAGGAGAAGATGAGGAAAGAGAACATCTACATCAGAGGAGATGTCACTGGATGTACGAGGTATGGGGCGCTGTATTAGGCTACATTCACACGAACGTTGTGTTTTGCGGTCTGCAAATTGTGGATCCCCAAAAAAATGGATGATGTTCCGTATGGCATCCGTTTTTTTTGCGGATCCACTGTAACAATAGGACATGTTCTATTTTTTTGTGGGGCTATGGAATGGACATACGGATGTGGATAACACACAGTGTGCTGTCCGCATTTTTTGCAGACCCATTGAAGTGAATGGGTCCGCATCTGAGCCTCAAAATATGTAGATTGGAGGCTGCAAAAGCAGCTGTCGTGTGAATGTAGCCTTACCCTGTATGTTCTGTAGTGATATACGTAATGTTAGGAGGGAAAGGGTTAGGGTGAGAATTTGGCATGGGGGGGTTCAATTTTTGACTTGGCCAGCAGAAAAGCTAGGTGCACCAGCGCTGAGGGAAGGGGGGGGAGCAAGCTGAACTCTTGCACCAGGCCCCATGAGCCTTTAGCTGCGCCCCTACCTAGTGGTACCCCCTTTTGCAAGTATCACAGCTTGTAAACGCTTTTTGTAGCCAGCCAAGAGTCTTTCAATTTTTGTTTAAGGGATTTTCATCCATTCATCCCTGCAAAAGTCTTCCAGTTCTGTGAGATTTCTGGGCCGTCTTACATGCACACATTTTTAATGCTGTTCAGATCAAAGGACTATGAGGGCCATGCTAAAACCTACAGCTTGCGGGTATTGAGTATTGTGGATTTTGAAGTGTGTTTAGAATCATTATCCATTTGTAGAAGCCATCCTCTTATCAACTTCCGCTTTTGCTGGAATTTCTTTGAATCCATTCTACTCCCTACTTGTCAAATGTTCCCCGTGCCATTGGCTGCAACACAACCCCAAAGCATGATTGATCCACCCCATGCTTAATGGTTGGAGAGGTGTTCTTTTCATGAAATTCTGTGCCCTTTTTTTCTCCCAACATAGCTTTACTCAATGTGGCCAAAGAGTTCTATTTCAGCTTCATCAATCCCCAGTACTTGTTTCCAAAATGCAACAGGCTTGTTTAGATTTTCGTTTGCAAACCTCTGATGCTATATTTTGTGATTTGGAAGCAGGAGTAGTTTTCTGATTACTCTTCCATGAAGTCTATATTTTTGCAGGTGTTGCTGAACAGTAGAACAATGTACCACGACTCCAGAGTCTGTTAAATCTTCCTGAAGGTCATTTGCAGTCAAGCGTTCTAATTTGCCCCCAATGTTATGACCAGTTGTCTCTGAATTTTCCTCTGTCCTTCTCTTGACCTCCACTGTTTCTGTTAACTGCCATTTCCAAATTACCTTTCTAACTGAGGAAATGATAACCTGAAAACATTCTTCTATCTTCTTATAGCTTTCTTCTGCTTTGTGGGCCTCAACCATTTTTATTTTCAGAGTTTTAGGCAGCTGCTTAGAAGAACCCATGGCTGCTGTTTTTGAGACAAGGTTAGAGGAGACTGGTTATTTATAAGGCTTTGAAATTTGCATCACCTGGACTTTCCTAACGATGACTGTGAACAAGCCTTAACCATTAAGGTCTGAAACCTCGTTCAAAGTTATCTGAGAGCTCAAATCTCCTTAGGTTACCATACTTTTGCTAGGTACTCCTTTCCTTTTTTCACTCTAAATGTGTACATAACCAAAAATAATACACTTATATTGCTTACAATGTTGAAAAGTGTCTTTCACTTTATGCTTTTTGGAGATCATTTCATCTTCAACTTGCTTAACTGTTCACAGTAACAGTAATTTTAACCAAGGATGTCCAAACTTTTGCATGGCACTGTATCTGTTATTAATATGTGATCAAAAATTGATGAGTGTGCCTTTAAGAATTCATTGAGAGCTGATGTTTTTATGAACATAAGATGTCTTTTTTATCATTTTTCATTTACTGCTCTTCTTTAACCACTAAATAACTGCATATGTTCCATTTTTCTACTTTGTAACACAGAACACAATATGGATTAAAGGGGGATGTCTGGCCATGGAACTGACAACCCCTGGGTTCTTACACTGTCCCCGTGAACATAAAAAAAAACACTCCCTTATCCATGGTCCCATCACTGATTCGTTCCCCACCAATTCTGGTCCCCACAGGAATAGTAAGGGGCTTGGCCACAGTGGTCATGGGACCAAGCCGTTTACCAATCCTGTGGTGATTGGCAGCAGCAGGAACCTGCGTAGGTGTGTGGGGTTCTTTTTTATGTTCAGGGGGACAGGAGAAGACCACAGGGGTTGTTGGCTCACAGGCCAGACAACTCCTTTAAAGGGTTATTCCCATCTTGACAATGGGGGCATATCGCTAGGTCCTATAGGACCCCCACCTATATCGAGAACGGGGCCCCGAAAGTGAAGGAGGGCGCACCACACATGCGTGGCTGCCCTCCATTTGTATGGGGCCGCCGAAAATAGCCGAGCGCTGGCTCGGCTATTTCCATCGGCTCTATACAAATGAATGGGAGCTGGGCTGCGCATGCGCGGTGCGCTCCCATTCATTTCTATGGAGCCAACGGAAATAGCCGAGCCGGTGCTCGGCTATTTTCGGCAGCCCCATACAAATGAATGGAGGGTGGCCACGCATGCACGGTGCGCCCTCCTTCATTTTCGGGGCCCCGTTCTCGATATAGGTGCGGATCCCAGCGGTGGGACCCGCACCTATAGGACAATGGGGGCATATCCTAGCGATCACATTACAGATTATTTATTCATTTATTTTTTAAATAATTTTAATTTCATTTAGAAATTTAGAATCCAAATATTTGTTGCTTTCATTTCCAATGTGACTGCTCTATGCTTGACTACACAATTAATATACTGTATTAAATCAAACATAATAAAATCTACTAAGAAATAAGGTTCTGTGTAAAAAGTGGCATATTATTAATATTTTGTATCTGAAGAGTTCTTGACAAATAAAGGGAGAATAGCCCTACACAATGTACCTTCCCATTAAGATATGGCATCTAAATCTGGATTAAATGAAGCACATAATACTGTACACGCTCCGCACATCTGCAGCACACAGGACTTTCAGAAGTTCATTATGTTCAGTCTTTTATTTCCAAACAGAAATCATCTTGTTTTGCTGTCATCACTTATTATGCATATGTTTATCCAACAATCCAATCAACAGGAATTGAAGAAACTCATCTGTGACTATTTAGCTGATTCAACTTAATGTTCTCAACATAAAAGAGGTAAAATTAAGTGACTATTTCAAGGAACCGGATCAGTTTTTAAGTGCTTCCTTAGACATGAATGTAGGCCGATGTGTTTAGATAATAATAACTTCTTTTAAAACACTGCATCTTACATTCCATGTACTGCCTGCTGTATTATACAGCCTGTGCCCACCATGTATGGACGAAGCTCAGCTCCATACATTCCTTGGACACTAATGCGTACACTTATGGCATTATATGTTAAGAGGTTAATGAGAACTCTGTTGCATGCCTGTGATTATTCAGGAGGGCTGAGAAGCATATTTAGAGAAAGAGAGAGAATTGGAGTATTACCAACATTATTGTGTCTACATATGCACAGCAATTGAGGAAGAGCACGACTGTGTAACTTACCAGTGAACTGTTCTTATTGCTTCTGTACAGCTACCTCCATTATCCCTTCAGTAAAGTGAGACTTTATATATATACCATGTTCCAAATTATTATGCAAATTGGATTTAAGTGTCATAAAGATTAATTTTTTTGTTTTTCAATGAAACTCATTGATTGTGTCTCAGGGCTCTTTGGATCACTGAAATCAATCTCAGATACCTGTGATAATTAGTTTGCCAGGTGAGCCCATTTAAAGGAAAACTGGATGTTCCACAATATTAAGCAAGCCACTGTTTTCAAGTAAAATGGGAAAGAAAAAGTATCTCTCTGCTGCCGAAAAGCATCAAATAGTGCAATGCCTTGGACAAGGGATGAAAAGATTAGATATTTCACGAAAACTTAAGCGTGATCATCGTACTGTGAAGAGATTTGTGGCTGATTCAGAGCACAGATGTGTTCGTGCTGATAAAGGCAGAATGAGGAAGGTTTCTGCCAGGCAAGTTTATCGGATTAAGAGAGCAGCTGCTAAAAAGCCATTACAAACCAGCAAACAGATATTTGAAGCTGCTGGTGCCTCTGGAGTCCCTCGAACCTCAAGGTGTAGAGTTCTTCAAAGGCTTGCTGTGGTGCATAAACCTACTATTCGGCCACCCCTAACCAATGCTTACAAGCAGAAACGGTTGCAGTGGGCCCAGACATACATGAAGACTAATTTTCAAACAGTCTTGTTTACTGATGAGTGTTGTGCAACCCTGGATGTTCCAGATGGATAGTTGGTGGATGGCCACCATGTCCCAACAAGGCTGCGACGTCAGTAAGGAGGTGGAGGAGTCATGTTTTGGGCCGGAATCATGGGGAGAGAGCTGGTAGGCCCCTTTAGGGTTCCTGAAGGTGTGAAAATGACCTCTGAAAAGTATACAGAGTTTCTGACAGACAACTTTCTTCCATGGTACAAAAAGCAGAAACGTGCCTTCAGGAGCAAAATCATCTTCATGCATGACAATGCACCATCTCATGCTGCAAAGAATACCTCTGTGTCATTGGCTGCTATGGGCATAAAAGGAGATAAACTCATGGTGTGGCCACCATCTTCCCCTGACTTAAACCCTATAGAGAACCTTTGGAGTATCATCAAGCAAAAGATCTATGAGGGTAGGAGGCAGTTCACATCAAAGCAGCTCTGGGAGGCTATTCTCACATCATGCAAAGAAATTCAAGCAGAAACTCTCCAAAAACTCACAAGTTCAATGGATGCAAGAATTGTGAAGGTGATATCAAAGAAGGGTTCCTATGTTAACATGTAACTTGGCCTGTTAGGATGTTTTGGATTTAAATAGCTTTTTATTTCAGTGAATGTGACCTCCTAATGCTGCAAATTCCACAAATGAGCATTTCAGTTCTTAAAAACATATAAAATGTTTAGAAACTCTACTGTGCATAATAATTTGGAACAGTGCATTTTGAGTTTTTTTTTAATTTTTGAAGAATATACTTCATCATCATCATTGGGAGGTTTGTTCAATAAAATCGATATATACTCTAACGGGTGATGACTTTTATTATACTGACTGTCATCTGCACCGACCATTTAGGAAAATCAGAGATAAATATCATTTGCATAACAATTTGGAACATGGTGTAATAATCAAATGGGCCTGGTCATTGACTCCCCTGCTGTACATCCACTGGCCCACTATTCCTTCTCTCCTGTCTTGCACTCTGACAAGCATTCGACATCAAGGGTACCCCACCTATCAAAAGGCAAGAGCCCCCATAAAGTGTATGATGTGACCTGAGGAAAGAAAAGGGTGCACCTCCCGACCTCAGGGAATGCTGTAGTGAGGACGCCACTGTGAGCCACCAGTACTCCAATCACTGCCACAACTACCATTCCCATCCTCTCCACTTCCCAACACAGGTAGCTGCACTATCTTTCATATTCATGTTTGTCTAGCTCCAGGTGCCCAAAATTCTCGTTCAATAATTTTTATTGAAGTTTTTTATACCGTTTTATAACATAAGAAACAGTGTAACATAAGGAGTAGAGTATACAGACATAGTTAGATATTGTTATATTATTCATTCTGCGTATAGTTTGATATAGTTTATGCAGTTATTTATTCTGCCTATGAATAAGGCTATATGATTTATTGTGAGGACAGTTTGGTGATCATTAGCATTTAGGCTTTGCATCCGATCTCCCTCTATCCTCATTTGGGACCAGCATATACACTCTTGGTACAGAGGGAATTGAGATCAGGTATCTCGGGGGGGGGGTAACAAAACTAAACAAATTAGTAGAATTACTCATACAGATAGTTAATAGAGTAAAAGGTCTGATAATAAGGAGGAGCTACATTCTGGATTATTGTCCTATTTTACAGTTGTATAAAAGATGTATGTAACAATATTCGATTATTTTGACATGAAGGGGGAAACATGCCAAATTTTCCATTTCTCCTGGAATTTTTCTAGTCTATTATTGCTTCTTGCGAACATTTCTTCGTATTTATTGTTTAGGTTTATTTTATTTAACCCCTTCGCGCCCAGCGCTGTACATGTTTCTAACAGCAGAGACTTGCCGCTACTTACCGCCATCGGCGGCGTCTTCCTCGGAGTTTAGATGCCGTGATCACACGTGATCACAGCATCTAGTTGCGTCTCAACCCGGAAGCATTCGCTTCCGGGTGGTGTACAGACACCCCGTGTGGCCAATCGGGGTGTCTGTACACCATATGAAAACTGTAATCCTCACTGGTGAGGATTACAGTTTTCAAAGTGCAATTCTTATTCTGGCCACTAGATGGCAGGCCAGGATAAGAAATGAGCAATTCTTGGATTTCTGAGTCTATAAAATCCATAATTGCTCATAAAGAAAAAAAAAAAGCCACAATATATAAGCTCATATTTGAGCTTTCAAATAGTAAAAAAAAAAAAAAATGTTAAAAAATATATAAAAAATAAAAAAGATATAAAAGTTCAAATCACTCCCCTTTCCGTATAATTAAAAAAATAAATACCTAAATAACAATAAATATAGACATCATGGGTATCACCGTGACCGAAAACGCCCGTACTTTTAAAATATAAAAAAAAATTCCAATACGGTGAATTGTGTGGCGGAAAAAAGCGTCCAAATGGCGATTTGCCGTTTTTTGTCGCTTTTTTTTTCTAAAAAAAATTAAATAAAAAGTGAAAATTAAATAAAAAGTGATCAAAAAGTCATACACACCCCAGAATGGTATCAATAAAAACTTCAGATCGTCCCGCAAAAAATGAGCCCCCATACAGCTCTGTACACATAAATACCAAAAAGTTATAGGGGTCAAGATTTGACAAGGAAAAAAAAAAAAAAAGGGCAACTTTCTAATTATTTTATCACTATGAAAACGCAGGAAAAACTATACATATTAGGTATTGCTGGATTCGTACTGACCAGTAGAATGAAAGTAATGGATCAGTTTTAATGCACATCGAACGCTGTAAATAAGAAACCCGTAGAACTGTAGCGGAATAGCATTTTCTTTGCAATTTCACCCGGTTTGGAATTTTTTTCCCGCTTCCCACTACACCGTATGCAATATTAAATGGTGGCGTTGGAAAGTACAACTTGTCCCGCAAAAAACAAGCCCTCATACAGCTATGTGAACAGAAAAATAAAAGAGTTATGGCTGTTTGAAGGCAGGGAGCGCAAAACGAAAATACATAACCGAAAAAACCTCCGGGCGCGAAAGGGTTAATATAGTTCTTATCTCGGGGAGTTCATCGGTTTTCCATTTGCCCGCAATACTTTGAATTGATGCGGTGAGGATATGATGTATTATGGTTCTAGCATTTTGTGAAATGTCGCAAATACCTATTTTCAGTAGGTAGAATTCAGGACAAAGTGGTGGTTCTAATCCTAAAGGCCTGAGAACGTCTTTTTGTATGTTGACCCAGAATTGTGTAATTATTGGGCAGTAACAGAATATGTGCAGCAGGTTGCCCATTTGTCCACATTTTCTCCAGCATAGATTTGAGGAATCTTTATACATCTTATTTAATCTATATGGTGTCAAGTACCATCTAAAAGCCAATTTGCAGTATGCCTCAAAATGATCTGAGCAAGCTGAGCTTTTAGATACTGATATGAGTGTTTTACGCCAATTGTCTATGGAGATTAGTATATTTAGATCTCTTTCCCATTTGTGGATATGGACGGAATGAGTTTCTGAATAGGTATCGAACAATTGGGAGTAGAACGTTCTCAGGCCTCTACATTCAGTCTCAAATCTTTTCTCAATCAGGATACAGGTAATGGGGTGTATTACCGGGAATTTTATATTCAATCTATTCAGGCAGGTTCTGATTTGTAGGTAAATCCATAAGTCATTTTTAGGTAGGTTGTATAATTGACTTAGTTTTAGAAAATTGAGCAGGTTTTTATCCTGGTATAAATGTTGTATATTTGTTACGCCTTTTTTGATCCATGTCTCTATAGGAAAGGATGGTAATATTATTTTCAATACATGTAAAGGGATATTAATAGGTCTGGAAATCTTGAGTTTTTCACATATTTTGACATATTTTCCCCAGGCCAAAACAGTATCTCTGATTATTGGGTTGTTTGTTTGGTGTGATTTTATGCCCAAAATTTGTAAGAAGATGAGGTCTGTTAGGATAGTATTACCTTCTGTTTTGCTTTCTATATTATGCCAGCTTTTTATTGAGCCCGTCTTCCACCACTCAATAGATTGGTTAAGAATATTGGAAAGTTGGTAAGAGTATAAGTCTGGTAAACCTAGACCTCCTGATTTTTTGTTTCTATTAAGGATTGAGGAGGGTATTCTGGGTTTTTTATTATTCCATATAAATCTATTCATCTGAGATTGGAGTTTTTGTATTATATGAGATGGGATTATAATTGGAATAGTGCAGAAAATATATAGTATTTTGGGTAGTATGATCATTTTGTATAGAACCATTTTCCCCCACCAGGAGGTTTTGCATAAACCTATTTGTGAGAGTTCCGATTGTATTTGGGTAAGTAGTGCTGGGTAGTTATGTTGAATAATAGTATTTATTGGGTAGGAAAGATTTATTCCTAGGTATGGGATAGTATCATTTTGCCAAGTGTAGGGAAAGCTTGCCTGTAAAATTATTTTGTTTGTTTCTTTAACGTTCATACCCAATATCAGGGATTTTGAGTCATTAACCTTGTAGTAAGTTATTTCTCCAAATTCTTTAATTAATGATTGAATCTTTGGGAGGGCTATTCTTGGATTAGTGGAGCAAATAAGAATGTCATCGGCGAACAGGCTGATTTTATGGCTAGTATCGCCAATCATAATCCCTGGGATTGTATCCGCCTTCTTTATTAATACTACAAATGGTTCCAATGCTAGAATGAATAATATCGGAGATAGGGGGCAACCTTGTCTGGTGCCGTTAGTTAAGTTGAAGGGGGTTGATGTATTTCCGTTTGTGACTATTTTAGCTGTGGGATTATTGTATAATGCTTTGATTGCCTTTAGTATGGGTCCTGTTAGACCAATGTGTTAAACATGTATTCCCAATGAAGCCTGTCAAAAGCTTTTTCTGTGTCTAATGATAACAGAATAGCGGGTATTTTTTCTTTCTGAATATGGTGTAAGATGTTTATAATTCGTCTTGTTCCGTCAGATGACAGTCTGCCTTTAACGAAGCCTACTTGATCTTGGTTTATGATCGAGGGAATTATGTTGGATATTCTATTGGCAATTATTTTGGCATATATTTTGATGTCAGTGTTAATGAGTGAAATTGGTCTATAGTTAGTGATTATTGAGGGGTCTTTATTGGGTTTGGGGATCGTTATAATGTTTGCTTGGGTCATTTCTGGTGGGAATATGCTGTTTCTGAATGATTCATTATATAAATCGGTGAGATGTGGGCTGAGAATGGCATTGTATATTTGGCAATATTCGTTATTGTAGCCATATGGTCCTGGGGCTTTCTTTTGTTTTAATGACTGGATTGTGTCATATGTTTCTTGAATAGTGAATGGTGCGTTCAGGATGTTCAGTTGTTTTATAGTGATCTTTGGCAGGGAGATTGCGTTTAAGAATGTTTGTATTGAGTTTGTGGTGGGTTGTTAAGTTAGTGGGTCATTACGTAGGTTGTATAGCTGTTCATAGTATTTTTTAAATTGTTCTGTTATTTCTTTGGGGTTTACTATATGAGAATTGTTTTTGGTATCTTTAATGGATTTATTTTGTATTTTTTTTACTCTATTTGGCATAAGAGCAGAAGCTTTATTATTTTGGGAATAGAATTTTGATTTTAGTTTGGATAAATTCTTTTCAAAATTATCTAATAGTAATCCTCTGATTTCGTTTCTTAAGGAGGAAATTTTTGCCTTTTGGTTTGGATTGGGGTTCTGTTTTTGTTCTCTTTCTATAATGGATAGCTTAGATATTTTCTCATTTAGCACTTTGTTTCTTTGTTTTTTATAATGTGAGCCATATTTTATCAACATGCCTCTTATATAGGCCTTGTGTGCATTCCAAAGAGTGGCTCTATTAATCTCTGGGGAGTTATTAATGAGAAAAAATTCCTCAATATCTTTTCGTATTTTCTGTTTTATGGATATTTCATTCAGTAGATATTTCATTCAGTAGAGTAGGTGTTTATTTTCCAAGTATAGTTTGAGTGAGACAGGTTTATTTCTTTTAAAGTTGTATATAATGGGGTGTGAGCTAACCAAATTATTTGACCTATTTTAGAGTCCTGTATTATCTATAGTGAATTATAATCTGCTATGCAGTAGTCAATCCTAGTATATACATCATAAACTGCTGAGTAGAAGGTAAAATCTGTATCATTAGCATTTAAACATCTCCAGGAATCAAAAAGACTATTGTTCTGTAACCACGGTTTCGGTGTAGGGGAAGGTCTTCTTGTTTTGTTTGTAGTATCTATTAAAGGGTCAGATATTAGGTTAAAATCTCCCAATAACAATAGATGACCTTGTTTTATAGCTTGTATTTTTTTCCAAATTTTATTTAAGAATCTAACTTGTCCGTGATTAGGACTGTAGATATTGCAAATGGTGTAGACTATGTTGTTGATTCTGCAAATGAGAACAAGGTACCTTCCCCTTGAGTCTGAGATGTTTTTAATATGGTCAAATGCAGCCCAAATTTCTGTTCTAATTTACTGCATAAATCAGAAAAAAAGGGTTATGCAACATTATATCAGACCTCACAGAGTGGCTGACATGCCGTGGTGATCATACTTACCTAGTCCCTACTACTGGGTCCAATCTCTATCGCTCCCCGGCCAGCTCTTCATCTCCCTGGTGCACTGATTGACATTCTGTTGATGAGGGGGGACACTTGACCACTGTGGCCACTATAGCTACAGTATCTCAACCAACCTATTCCTTTATACTAAAAAAAATGAGTAAAATGACAAACTATCCAGTTTTATGCTGCCATGATTTTTCATTTCGGTTGCAACACAGTTTTGCACGAAAACAGCACTTTTAAAAAAAAACCCTGTGTGCCCATTAAAAATAAGGTTAAAATACCTAAGTGCAGATTTGTGGTAGAGCTGTACTTTGGCATGGTTTTGGTATTGTGGATGTGTCATTGCCACAATGTAGAAATCGAGTCTCCTAAACTAGATTGCTATTCCAAATACTTCACTATCTCTTTTCTTCTTAATTTTGCAGCTTAACCAACAAAATCCCTGAAAAAAAGACTGTAGAAGAAAAGGACTGTAAGAAAGTAACAATGCCAGTGTTGTGCAGGATCTACTATAGGAGATGATACGAAAATGTTAAATGGAGAGTACAACTCAAGAGACAGTCAGATTACTTTTATAAACTGTAAACAGGGATTATATTACCTGTCAGAAAAACATTAAAACATAACCCCCTCCTAGCTTGTTGGTGCTTGATTTACCTAAGGAACCATTGAAGCTGTGATCTTTTGGTGATGAGAACCTGGTACATGACCTGTATATTACGAGAGTGCTCTGTTATATTGCCTGTTTGTGTCACGTATTAAAGGCTCCTTGCATTTTAGAAGAAATGAACCATTCAATGCTTGTGATCCTGCCTTAGAAGTTTCTCCATCCAGTGGCAACCAGACCTACTGGCTGATGGAAAAAAACTGGATAATGTTTAAAAGAAATGGCTTTTTCAGGCATACCTTATGAAAAAGTTAACAGATTTCTTTCTGTGGAGGCTAAAGTTTTTTGTTATCTAACAAATAATGGAAAATAGGGAGGAAGTTAAGAGTCATTTTGATTAATATTTAACTACCGTATTTTTCGCTTTATAAGACACACTTTTTCCCCCCCAAACGTAGGGGGAAAATGGCTGTGCGTCTTATAAAGCAAATACTAGTGAACACTTCCATTATGGAAGCGTTCATTAGTATGTAATAGGTGCTGGGAGCGGGGAAACATACTCACCCTCCTGCGCTGCAGCTCCGCTCTAGGTCCGGTGCTCCTCTGTCTTCTCCTCCAGGCGCAGCTCTGTCCTGACCTCGTACAGTGTCAGGACATAGTGCACGCACTATGACCTGACGCTGCACGCAGTCAGGTGACAGTGCAGCGCCGGCAGAAGACAGAGGAACGCCGGACCCGGAGCGGAGCCGCGGCGCAGGAGAGGTAAGAGAGTTTTTTATTTTGTTAAGATTGGCTGATTAGAGGTCTGATGGGGCACAGTGGGCTGATATGGGGGCACAGTGGGCTGATCTGAGGTCTGATGGGGCACAGTGGGCTGATATGGGGGCACAGTGGACTGATCTGAGGTCTGATGGGGCACAGTGAGCTGATATGAGGTCTGATAGGGGCACTGTGTGCTGATATGGGGGCACAGTGGGCTGATCTGAGGTCTGATGGGGCACAGTGGGCTGATATGAGGTCTGATGGGGCAGAGTAGGCTGATGTGGGGGCACAGTGGGCTGATATGGGAGCTGATGGGCTGATCTGAGGTATGATGAGGGCACAGTGAGCTGATCTGAGTTCTGATGGGGCCAGTGGGCTGATCTGAGGTCTGATATGGGAGCACAGTGGGCTGATCTGAGGTCTGATGGGGGCACAGTGGGCTGATATGAGGTCTAATGGGGGCAGAGTGGGCTGATCTGAGGTCTGATGGGGGCTGAGTGGGCTGATATGGGGGATGAGTGGGCTGATTGGCTGATTTGAGGTCTGATGGGGATGAGTGGGCTATTATGGGGCTGAGTGGGCTGATATGGGGATGAGTGAGCAGATTGGCTGATTTGAGGTCTGATGGGGGCTGAGTGGGCTATTATGGGGGCTGAGTGGGCTGATTTGAGGTCTGATGGGGGCTGAGTGGGCTGACCTGAGGTCTGATGGGGGTCTGATGTGATGTCCTGAAATTTATGGGGGGTCTGATGAAAAATATTTTTTTCTTATTTTCCTACTCTAAAATCTTGGGTGTGTCTTATCATCGGGTGCATCTTATAAAGCGAAAAATACGGTATATCATCAACAATCTTTCCATTTTATCTTTATATTAAAAGAGTCTTCTAATTTCAGAAATGGTGACACCCTAATCCACAGGCTGAGTCTGGTACTGCAGCTTATTTTCTTTGACGTCTAATAGCTGAGCTGTGGTGCCAGACAAAGGCCATGAACAAAAGTATCCCTTTTTTGTTTTGTCCTATGACCCATTTCAAAAAGTGGTATTTCAGTAAAGCCAAACCACTAGATAGCAGATAACTGCTAGATTGAAAGTAGTCTGACCGTTGGTATCCCCACTAATCATGAGAATGGGGGGAGTGGAAGACTTACATGCCCTGTTTCAATAGGGTGGTGGTTGAGCATATGTACTATCTCACCATTCACTTTCTATGGGACTCCAATTAAATTTGGGAGCCTCATTTTATTATCGATTTGAATCTATTATTCAGTGTGCAAAAAGGTGGAGTATTTAATCAGGCAGTGGCTGGCCATAGTTGCCTGTGATTTGGGTCTTCTTACCTCACACGCTTAGCTTGTGTTTCATGTGGATTTCTGGATTTCTTACCTTCTGCCTGTTAGTGACTTCGCCTCTGACTGCTGATTGAGTTTCTGACGTTACCTCCTGGTTTTTACTCTGTTTGGTATATGGCTCTTTGGTTCTGGTATTATTCTTTAGTTTTGACTCAGCCTGTCTGACTTCCCCGATTGTCTTCCCTAAGTAGGTCTTGCACACTTAGGTCAGGTCAGTGACTGTCACCCAGTTGGGGGCTGTCATTTAGGGCGGATCTTCGAAGTAGGTAAGAACAGTGGTGTGGGTGGAGGTGAGGTCTGCAATATTCCCTACCTGATGTGCCAATGACTTTTTCCAACATCTTCAGCAATTCCTGGGTGAAAACTGGAATATGGACATGGCCAGGTTTTGTCTAGATACATTTATGAAGCTGAAATACATGATGCTGGTGCAAAAATGTGGTGCAGATTAGACTAATTTAGAGTTCACACACACAGACATATTTTCTGGGTATGTACACAAACTATCAAAGTAAACTAAGCCAACAAATAGGTAGTATAAACTAGACTGGATAGTCGAAAGATCCACCATTTATCATCCTGCATCCTGTCGCTGAGATAAATTTGATGTATTTAAAGAGAGTCTATCAAAGTTTACAATGTCTACAAATTAGTAAATGTGGAAATGTTCTATGGTGTTAATAATCTGAGAAGTTCTAATGAATGCAGAGACCCACAACCTACTCAAAGAGCCTCCTAGAAATTATAGATCTGTCAACAGTAGTTTATTGATGGTTTACTAGTGACAAAATGATATTGTGATTCTTCTGCTCAAAGTAAAACTATTAAATATGTGTTAACAGAAGTAGAATAGAATGAATGCATTACAGATATTCTTGATTTTACTTTAGCTGACTACGGAGCCAAAGTTAGTGATGGTTAAATAGATTTATTATATATTCAGATTAATATCTGAGCCTTTCTGGATTTTAAGACCTAGGCTAAATATAACCTTAAGCTATTAGTAGCTAATGGTCCAATTAGTGTCAGTTCATAGGCCTCCTATGTTTATATTGATAGAGACAGAATATTCAGTAAGGGCTTGTACTTTTAATTCATCTTTGTGCCATGAATAAGCATAACATTTGTTGTAGTTTTCTTTGGAGCTCATCCAGGTTCCATTGTACAAAGGAAGCATACAAGTCACTTTATGTCAGATCCATTTCTGTCTCCAGAGAAAGTATCCTAATTTCAGCAACCATTTCAAAACATCTGACAAGACTTTCAGCAAGAGTGAGAAAGTAAAATAACCCACTCAATACATTCAGTCCATCCATGAGTTGTTACAAAGTAGTCAGCTCTGTTTGGTTTCCGTTTCTTGAACAGCCTCCAAGAAACGTGCATCAAATTAAATTTCATTATGTATCCTGAAAACTGATGATGTGATTTTAGCATATCTATTTCACTAATGTGAACAAATCTAGTTATGGAATCAATTCACACTGTACAATAAGCAATGATGAATCTGCATAATTTTGGCTTCTATTTTAACATAAACTTTCTTTGATTATTTGAGATCAGATCTCTAGAAAATAGTACAATTGTTAGGATGAAATCAACACCATTTACAATCAGCATAGGGTACAGGACAATGTATGGTCCCTCATGAGTCAATGTAAAATTGCAGCATCCTTGCAACTGCAGAGCAATCCCTCTAGGAAGCAAGGTTGCTGATAATCTTGCAAGAAAAGCTCACCCAGGAACTTGCTTTTCATGGAGAAAGATAGGGGCTCTGATATATGCATAACCAAAAGTTACCATATTTATATTTTATTAATGTTACTTATCATTGATAAGGCAAAACCATCAAAATGTGCTATGATGACTTAAAAATCTGATTTACCCAATAGAGAGCAACCTCAATAAGCAGAGATGAGCTAATCAAATTCGTTATGAGGTTCCCAAAAGATTCTCATTTTGACAAAACTGAAACTTTTGTGATTGTCTCACACAAACTTCTCAAATGGTGGCCACCAATTTCCAGATCAGATGGCAGAGAAGAAAATATCTGCCACCAAAAAGGGCTAGTTTTTGAAGTTTTTTAAAATTTAAAAATAAACCAGTGACCAAAAAATTCAGTGTTGTTAAACAGATTGTTTGTTACCAGTGGCTACCATCCCTTTACCAATTCACATATATTTAGTGTCACTTTGTTATTACTAAAGATGAGCGAGTAGTGTTCGATCGAGCTGGTATTCGATCGAATACTACGATATTCGGCGTGCTCGATTTCTTTCGAGTATAACGGCGATGGCGCACTTAGAATTCGTTTCCCCTCCCACCTTCCCTGGCGCTCTTTTTCCACCAATCACCATGCAGGGGGGGTATGACAGGCACGCTGAGCACGCTGGCAGCGCGAAAACGGCGTCTACATGCATTGGCTGGAAAAACCATGTGACCTCGAATATTAAAAACTCAGCTCTTCCTGCTCGTACGCATATGCTGCGTGAACTTAGTCAGGGACAGAGGCTGGAGAAGGGAGAGATAGGTTTTAGTTGTTGGACAGGCAGGAGCGTGATTAAAAGCCCTTATCAGGGCTACTATAGTGCAGTACAGTGATAGCTTTACTACAATATACACTCTGCAGAGAACGTCTGCTGTATTCAGGGATAGCTGCTGGAGTAGGGACAGAGAGAGGCATTAGTGGTGTATTAGGTGCTCTGCTACATACCAAACTATATTTGGCACTACTGCTGTGTACCTTGAACTATAAAATATATAGGCCTTATAATTGGCAACTGTACTGTGCGTTCTCTTGCAAAGTAATTTCTCATACCTGGTGTTCATACACACCGTCTGATCACTTAGTACACGGCTGTGTACCTTGAAAAATACAATATATAGGCCTTTCAATTGGCAACTGTACTGTGCGTTCTCTTGCAAAGTAATTTCTCATACCTGGTGTCATACACACCGTCTGTCACTTAGTACAACGGCTGTGTACCTTGAAAATACAATATATTAGGCCTTTCAATTGGCAACTGTACTGTGCGTTCTCTTGCAAAGTAATTTCTCATACCTGGTGTTCATACACAACCATCTGATCACTTAGTACACGGCTGTGTACCTTGAAATACAATATATAGGCTTTCAATTGGCAACTGTACTGTGCGTTCTCTTGCAAGTAATTTCTCATACCTGGTGTTCATACACACCGTCTGATCACTTAGTACAACGGCTGTGTACCTTGAAAATACAATATAATAGGCCTTTCAATTGGCAACTGTACTGTGCGTTCTCTTGCAAGTAATTTCTCATACCTGGTGTTCATACACACCGTCTGATCACTTAGTAACACGGCTGTGGTACCTTGAAAAATACAATATATAGGCATTATAATTGCAACTGTAACTGTGCGTTCTCTTGCAAAGTAATTTCTCATACTGGTGTTCATACACACCGTCTGATCACTTAGTACACGGCTGTGTACCTTGAAAAATACAATATAATAGGCCTTTCAATTGGCAACTGTACTGTGGCGTTCTCTTGCAAAGTAATTTCTCATACCTGGTGTTCATACACACCGTCTGATCACTTAGTACACGGCTGTGTACTTGAAATATACAATATATAGGCCTTACAATTGCCAACTGTACTGTGCGTTCTCTGCAAAGTTAATTTCTCATACCTGGTGTTCATACACACCCGTCTGATCACATAGTACACGGCTGTGTACCTGAAAAATACAAATATACTAGGCCTTTCAATTGGACAACTTGGTACTGTGCGTTCTCTTGGCAAAGTAATGTTCTCATACCTGGTGTTCCATACACACCGTCTGATCACTTAGTACACGGCTGTGTACCTGAAAAATACAATATATAGGCCTTGTCAATTGGCAACTGTACTGTGCGTTCTCATTGCAAACGTAATTTCTCAATACTGGTGTTCATACACACCGTCTGATCACTTAGTACACGGCTGTGTACCTTGAAAAATAACAATATATAGGCCTTTCAATTGGCAACTGTATGTGCGTTCTCTTGCAAAGTAATTTCTCATACCTGGTGTTCATACACACCGTCTGATCACTTAGTACACGGCTGTGTACCTTGAAAAATACAATATATAGGCCTTTCATTGGCAACTGTACTGTGCGTTCTCTTGCAAAGTAATTTCTCATACCTGGATGGTTTCATACACACCGTCTGATCACTTAGTACACGGCTGTGTACCTTGAAAATACATATATAGGCCTTTCAATTGGCAACTGTACTGTGCGTTCTCTTGCAAAGTAATTTCTCATACCTGGTGTTCATACACACCGTCTGATCACTTAGTACACGGCTGTGTACGCTTGAAAAATACAATATATAGGCCTTTCAATTGGCAACTGTACTGTGCGTTCTCTTGCAAAGTAATTTCTCATACCTGGTGTTCATACACACCGTCTGATCACTTTAGTACACGGCTGTGTACCTTGAAAATACAATATATAGGGCATTTTCAATTGGCAACTGTACTGTGCGTTCTCTTGCAAAAGTAATTTCTCATACCTGGTGTTCATACACACCGTCTGAATCACTTAGTACACGGCTGTGTACCTTGAAAAATACAATATATAGGCCTTTCAATTGGCAACTGTACTGTGCGTTCTCTTGCAAGTAATTTCTCATACTGGTGTTCATACACACCGGTCTGATCACTTAGTACACGGCTGTGTACCTTGAAAAATACAATATATAGGCCTTATCAATTGCAACTGTACTGTGCGTTCTCTTGCAAAGTATTTCTCATACCTGGTGTTCATACACACCGTCTGATCACTTAGTACAGCGGCTGTGGTACCTTGAAAAATACAATATATAGGCCCTTTCAATTGGCACTGTACTGTGCGTTCTCTTGCAAAGTAATTTCTCATACCTGGTGTTCATACACACCGTCTGATCACTTAGTACACGGCTGTGTACCTTGAAAAATACAATATATAGGCATTATAATTGGCAACTGTACTGTGCGTTCTCTTGCAAAGTAATTTCTCATACCTGGTGTTCATACACACCGTCTGATCACTTAGTACACGGCTGTGTACCTTGAAAATACAATATATAGCGCCTTCAATTGGCAACTGTACTGTGCGTTCTCTTGCCAAAGTAATTTCTCATACCTGGTGTTCATGACACCACCGGTCTGATCACTTAGTACACGGCTGTGTACCTTGAAAAAATACCAATATATAGGCCATTTCAATTGGCCAACTGTACTGTGCGTTCTTCTTGCCAAAGTAATTTCTCATACCTGGTGTTTCATAGCACACCGTCTGATCACTTAGTACAGGCTTGTGCTACTGGAAAAATACAATATATTAGGCCTTCAATTGGCAACTGACTGTGCGTTCTCTTGCCAAAGTAATTTCTCATACCTGGTGTTCCATACACACCGGTCTATCACTTAGTACACGGCTTGGTACCTTGAAAAATACAATATATAGCCTTTCAATTGGCAACTGTACTGTGCGTTCTCTTGCCAAAGTAATTTCTCATACCTGGTGTTCATACACACCGTCTGATCACTTAGTACACCGGCTGTGTACCTTGAAATAACAATATATAGGCTTACAATTGCCAACTGTACTGTGCTTCTCTTGCAAAGTAATTTCTGATACCTGTGTTCATACACACCGTCTGATCACTTAGTACACGGCTGTGTACCTTGAAAAAATACAATATATAGCCTTCAATTGGCAACTGTACTGTGCGTTCTCTTGCAAAGTAATTTCTCATACCTGGTATTCATACCACCGTCTGATCACTTCAGTACTACGCTGTGCCACTTGAAAAAAATACAATATATAGGCGCATTCAATTTGGCAACTTTACTGTGCGTTCTCTTGCAAAGTAATTTCTCATACCTGGTGTTCATACACACCGTCTGATCACTTAGTACACGGCTGTGTACCTTGAAATATACAATATATAGGCCTTATAATTGGCAACTGTACTGTGCGTTCTCTTGCAAAGTAATTTCTCATACCTGGTGTTCATACACACCGTCTGATCACTTAGTACACGGCTGTGTGTACCTTGAAAAATATACAATATATAGGCCTTTTAATTGGCAACTGTACTGTGCGTTCTCTTGCAAAGTAATTTCTCATACCTGGTGTTCATACACACCGTCTGATCACTTAGTACACGGCTGTGTACCTTGAAAAATACAATATATAGGCCTTTAATTGGCAACTGTACTGTGCGTTCTCTTGCAAAGTAATTTCTCATAACCTGGTGTTCATACACACCGTCTGATCACTTAGTACACGGCTGTGTACCTTGAAAATACAATATATAGGCCTTATAATTGGCAACTGTACTGTGCGTTCTCTTGCAAAGTAATTTCTCATACCTGGTGTTCATACACACCGTCTGATCACTTAGTACACGGCTGTGTACCTTGAAAAATACAATATATAGGCCTTATAATTGGCAACTGTACTGTGCGTTCTCTTGCAAAGTAATTTCTCATACCTGGTGTTCATACACACCGTCTGATCACTTAGTACACGGCTGTGTACCTTGAAAATATACAATATATAGGCCTTATAATTGGCAACTGTACTGTGCGTTCTCTTGCAAAGTAATTTCTCATACCTGGTGTTCATACACACCGTCTGATCACTTAGTACACGGCTGTGTACCTTGAAAAATACAATATATAGGCCTTTCAATTGGCAACTGTACTGTGCGTTCTCTTGCAAAGTAATTTCTCATACCTGGTGTTTCATACACACCGTCTGATCACTTAGTACACGGCTGTGTACCTTGAAAATATACAATATATAGGCCTTATAATTGGCAACTGTACTGTGCGTTCTCTTGCAAAGTAATTTCTCATACCTGGTGTTCATACACACCGTCTGATCACTTAGTACACGGCTGTGTACCTTGAAAATACAATATATAGGCCTTATAATTGGCAACTGTACTGTGCGTTCTCTTGCAAAGTAATTTCTCATACCTGGTGTTCATACACACCGTCTGATCACTTAGTACACGGCTGTGTACCTTGAAATATACAATATATAGGCCTTATAATTGGCAACTGTACTGTGCGTTCTCTTGCAAAGTAATTTCTCATACCTGGTGTTCATACACACCGTCTGATCACTTAGTACACGGCTGTGTACCTTGAAAAATACAATATATAGGCCTTATAATTGGCAACTGTACTGTGCGTTCTCTTGCAAAGTAATTTCTCATACCTGGTGTTCATACACACCGTCTGATCACTTAGTACACGGCTGTGTACCTTGAAAAATACAATATATAGGCCTTATAATTGGCAACTGTACTGTGCGTTCTCTTGCAAAGTAAATTTCTCATACCTGGTGTTCATACACACCGTCTGATCACTTAGTACACGGCTGTGTACCTTGAAAATACAATATATAGGCC
>ONZH01011785.1:0-61073 GCA_900303285.1 Rhinella marina | reverse complement strand
AAAAAATATTTCCCTTTTCAAAGGTTTTATTTAAAAAAAAAAAACAGTAGTAAAGTATAAGAAAACTACAGAAATGTGGTATTGCCATACTCTTACTGACCTACAGAATAAGGTTGTAACATCATTTTTAGCACATAGTGAACACTGTTATAACAAAACCCAAAAAACTATTGTGAGTTTTAATTTCACCTCACAAATAATGTTTTTCTGTTTTTCCAATACAAGATATGTGGAATTAAATGGTGCCATTTAAAAGTACAACTTGTCTCATGACAAATATGTTCTCATATGGCTATGTGAGCTGAATAATTAAAAAGTGGCACTTGGAAAGCAGGGTTAAAAAACAAAAAAACAAAAACAAAGCAGAAACAAAAACTGGCCTGGTCCTTAAGGAATTAAGATTAATAATACAATCAATTAATAATAAATACAATTGGGCAAGCCTGAAAGAGGTGGAGAAGAACCCAAGGGTAACAGCAAAAGACCTACAGAAGTCTGTGGAACACATTTATATGTCCACTATTAGAAAACCACTGAATAAGAGCAGTGTTCTTGGAAGGACACCACAAAGGATGCCATTCAGGTTTGCTGGAGACCACCTAGATGTTCCACAATACTTCTGAGGAAATGTTCTAGGGACATAAGAGGTAATAGTTAAACTTTTTAGTGTAAATGCACAATGTTATGTTTAGAGGAAAAAGAACACTGCATACCAACACCTCATGTCAACTGTGAAGCATCATAGTTTGGGGATGCTTTGCTACCTCAGGACATGGATACCTTGTGATCATCGAGGGAACAGTAAATTCTAATTCATTTTACAGGAGAATGTCAGGGCAGTAATCCATAACTTGAATAGACATTGGGTTATGCAATGAGACAACGAGCCAAAGAACACAAGTAAATCAGCTAAAGGATGTTTGAAAAAGTGTATTTTGGAATGGCCAAGTCATAGTCCTGACCTTAAAGGGAGTCTGTCACCTGTTTTTCACCTATATAACTAACACCAGTGACTCCTGGTCCACAGAAGATTGCATACACATCCCAGATATACCTGTGTACGTTGTGTCTGTATTACATGTCCAGGAAAAGCACTTTTATTCTGCTGGAAAACAGCTCCCAAGTGCCCAGCTGAAAGTGAAACTAAAAACTGCTTTCTCTCCCAACTCGATTTCTAACAGCAGTATATTCTGATATACTAGATGTAATGATGTGATTGGTATCACTTGAAAGCTTGGAATGTCAGCTTTCATAGAAGGTCAGAACCATTTTTCTATCTGCTACCAATCCCAAAATATGAGCAGCTAAAGCAGCCCTCCCCTCTTCAGTCTGGTTTGCAGCAGCAGAGCTGGGCACTTGGGAGCTGTTTTCCAGCAGAATAAAAGTGCTTTTCCTGGACATGTAATACAGACACACAGTGCACACAGGTATGTCTGGGATGTGACATGTAATACAGACACACAGTGCACACAGGTATGTCTGGGATGTGACATGTAATACAGACACACAGTGCACACAGGTATGTCTGGGATGTGACATGTAATATAGACACACAGTGCACACAGGTATGTCTGGGATGTGACATGTAATATAGACACACAGTGCACACAGATATGTCTGGGATGTGTATGCAATCTTCTGTGGGGCAGTGCTCTTAGTTATATTGGTGAAAAACAGGTGACAGACTCCCTTTAACTTGAGATTCTGTGGCATGACCTAAAGACGTGTGTGCAGGCAAGGCATTTCAGAACTACTGTTAAACTAAAAAAAAGCATTTGCCGGGTGGAATAGTCAAGAATTCCACCTCAACATTGTACATCTCTTATTCTTATAGGAAACATTTGGTGGAGGTGATTGCTGCTGAAGAGGGATCTACAGGGGTTCATTTACCTTTTTCTCCCTGCTCGGTTGATGTTTATCCTATGTGCTCAGTAAAAGACATGACTCTTATGACTGTTTTTTAATTAATTTACTTACATTGTGTTTGTCGATAATTGTGACTTAGATAACAATCCACATTCTATTAGTAATCAATACAGAAATCCAAGTAAATTCACAATTTCAATTAGGTTTTTTGGAATGAGAATTGGGTGCGACGAGACTACAAATGATCCTTCGTTGCACCAAACGTCTAAATTGCACATTAAGAAAATGTATAATAACTCAAGAATAAAGCCTCAGATTAACAAAAGAAAAACAGCCCTTTAAAGGGGTCATCCAATATCAATAACTGCACCCCTCCCCCCCATGTACCGCACCCCTCACAGGGAATATACTTACCTGGGTCCCCGCTCCCTGCTCCACTCCTAGGGACTGCGATGCGCAGGAGGGAGTGCCGCGATGCTAGGGAGGCTCGTCCCCATCTGCCATTGGCTGCTCACCCACGACACCAGATGTTTTCATCCGTGAACGGGGAGAAGCAGCAGTGACGGTGTGGGGACAAGGAGCAGCACAGGGAGTGAGGACCCAGGTAAGTATATTCCCTGTGAGGGGCCTGGCACATGGGGGGGCAGTTATTGATATTGGATAACCCCTTTAATAGGGTGACATACAGCTACGCGTCTTTGCATATAGTTGGATAAGGAGGTCTCTGGTGACTCTCTTTAAAGTACAAAAATAAAGCTTTATCGCTAAATGGTTAAAGGTAACCTGTCACCATGTATTATGCCATCATCATTTTATAGAGCAGAAGGAGCTGAGCAGAATGATATAGTTTTGTGAGTAAAGATTCAGTATTTAATTTATTTAAAATTCCTGATTGTTCTGGGCTGTGACATCAAAGAGACGGGCCTATCAGTGATTGGCTGCACAGTGTTAGAGAGAAAGGCTGTCCATCACTGATAGGACCGCCTCCTCGACTTTGAAGCCCAGAATAAGCAGGAATGTAAATGAATGGAGTACAGAATACACTAAATCTTTTCCCACAAAACTACATATCAATCTACTCAGCTCCTCCTGCTCTATAACATGGTGCCTACAGCTCAGACACTATTTTCAAAGTGACAGGCCTCCTTTAATAAAAATAAATGTACATTTTTCTTCCTTATGAAATAGTAGTAGACTATATGAGTCTATCATCTAACACATTTGTTTGCCTTTACAGAAAATATGAGAACTTGGACACATGTGCCTGCAGATCTTTGTGCAAGATCATGACCACTACGATTAGCTATTTGTATCCCTTCAACATTGAGTATAATCTGTTCGCTGCAGCTATGCTTTACATCATGTGGAAGAATGTAGGACGTCAAATTGATGAAAGTGCATCCCACTACCATGGAATAGGACCAGGATTCCGTCAACATGTACCCCTCCTGGGACTTGTATCTGGACTGGTCATTTTGATAATTGGTCTAGCTATGTTCATCATGTATGAAATGAGTAGGGATACAAGTCATGCTGAATGGTTCTCACTGACTACCTTCTACATTTTTCACGTGGTCAGCCTCATTCTCATGTGCCTGGCCAATATATTGGGACTTATTATCTTCAAATTAGATAAAAGAAGCATGGACAATGAGAAGAATCCAAGTCGTACGCTGGATATGGCTCTACTACTTCTGGCAACATTAGGCCAATATTCCATCTCCTATTATTCTATTATAGCCATGGTGTCTACACAACCCTTCAGTGTTTTGTGTGGATTAACCCTTAGTTATTCGTTCTTGATGATCTTTCAGCACTCTATGCAAAACTTTTTTATCATTGAAGGGCTCCATCGTCTTCCACCCAATGTATTATACAGGCCCTCTAGGCAAATGGAACCACATGAAACCGTAAAGGAGATAGATATGGAAAGACGACAATCTCTCACTGGTGCTCCCAAAAATTCTGACCGGAGAATGACAAGAAGAGAAACCTTGACAGCTCACATCAAAAGCCACCTCAAGAAAAGAAAAACCATGAAAGACATCTACTTGTTTCTTTTCCTCACTAACATAATAGTAAGTTATAGGTTATATTAATGGCGGAGTTTCTGTTAGCCCCACCAATTTTATGACTGGGGACAGAGCAAATTTGCGGGAACTGTCTGTGAAAATCAGGTGCAGTCCCAGCAAATTCTGGACAAATCCAACTATGGATTGGACCGGGGTCAATTATTGGATGTCATACGTCTAGATATTTTTCCCAAAGCATTTCATACTGTACCCCATAAAACATGGTACATAAAATGAGAATTCTTGGACTGGACAAAAATATCTCTTTTTGGGTAAATAACTGGCTAATGGTAGAAAAACAGAGGAGGGTTATTAATGGTACATACTCAGATCGGGTCACCGTCACCAGTGTGGTACCACATGGGTCAGTATTGGTGGGGTCATCATTACTAATGGGGTACTACAGGGGTAGGTATTTGAGGGGGGTCACCATTATTAGCGAGGGACCAAGGGGTGTAGTTTAGTGGGCAAGAGTAGTGGCCTAAGATGTAATATTTTGCACCAAATGGGCACCCCGCTTCTGTCATAAAATACTCTCATAACCCAACCAGTAAGTGCTTTAGCCATGTACCAAATTTATCATCCAGCCTGAGCCCCTGTGACAAATCTGCTGCAGTTCTAGACAGCTATCTATAGGATTAGTAAATCTGCCCCAGTGTGTACAATTGTTGGCAAGAGTGCACAAGAGAAACATAGCTGAGCTTAAATCGGTTAAAAGGCGGGCAAATGAAGAAATAAATGGAATGGGTAGATGACCAAATCCAAAAAGATTATGGAAATTACTGTTATTTAGTAAAAGAAAAAAAATGGCTGAGGGGTGATCTAATAATTATATGTAAATATATTAAGGTCATTACAGAGATCTCTCCCATGATCTGTTATACTCAGGACAGTAACAACGGGACATCCTCTACATCTAAAGTAAAGAAGGTTTCTACACCAACAAAGAGGAGGATTCTTTACTGTAAGAGCAGTGAGTCTATGGAACTCTCTGTCTGAGGAGGTGGTGATGGTGAACTTGCTAAAAGAGATCAGGGGGACCTAGATGCATTTCTGGAGTGTAATAATATTACAGATTATAATTACTAGATTTCTAGAGAAGGATCGTTGATTTCAGAGAGCTAATCTGATTGTGAGATTTGGTATCAGGAAGTGATTTTTTTCCCTATGATGAGAAAAATTAGCTTCTACCTCATGGGAGATTTTGCCTTTTCCGGATCAACTTTGCAGGATAATTGGCTGAATTGTATGGAAATAGATGCATATATGTGTTTTTTTAGCCCTATGAACAGCACCAGGCTGGTCTACCAAACTACCAGAGAATCCTTCGTTTGGCCCACTAGGGTAAATTTTTTTTAAATCAAAACCTATTAGGCTTTATAGATTATATGGGGGTTGGGCCCTGAGAATAATTTCCTCTGGTGGGACCAAGGAACTCCAGTCCAACCTTGCCTTTAAACTATGTCACTCTGTAATAAAGTCCTACTCATAAGTAGTAAATATATTTTATATCTTTGAAATATCCATCTGGATATTTATGACATATTACAGTCCCAAAAACATTGGTCAAAAGGAGTAAGCGCGCTCTGCTATTTTCCAAACTGTGAACATAGAGAAGTGCAACGTGCACGGCCACCTCTCCTCTCCCAGCAGCCATGAAACCAGGGCCTCCAGGATAGGCGTTGATCCCAGAGGTGGGGCTGGCACCCATTGGAAATTTTGTAGGTTTCCTACAAAAATACATCCAATCTAGTTGCAGCCTTTATTTCAACAATTCTTTTTTACTGATCATATCTTATAGTTTAATGCAGTTACTGTCCTTGTGCTGTTCCTTTACTGAGTCTTGTTTTTTGCCTTCTCACAGTTCTGGATTATGCCTGCCTTTGGAGCTCGGATCCGATTTGACAACGGTTTAGAGGTTAATTTTTATGGTTTCTCACTCTGGGCCATAATTACCAACATTTGTCTTCCTTTTGGGATCTTCTACCGTACGCATGCGGCTGCTTGCTTGTTGGAACTGTACAGCATGTCCTAGAGAAGCATTTCATCTCCTCTCCACTTCAGTGATGCTCCTGTGGGGTCATCATCACCACCTTCAGGCAGATATTTGAACTGTGGCACTATAAAACTACTACCATTTATGAACTACAGCTTACACAACATAATGGGATTTTTCTGAACTTTCTGCTTAATAATGGACTGTTACATGAATGTGTTGAATGTCATATTTGGCCAGCGCAGAAGAAAAAAATGCTTTTTGGTGTGCATTTTTGTCAACTTGGGCAGAAATGTAAAAAAAAATGTTTTTAGGTGGTCATTAATCATTTTTAGTCATATAATGTGCTTGAGCATACATGTTTTTAATGATACTTGCCATTGCAATGTCACTTCCTCTATAGAGCAGAAAAAAAAAATACAAAAAACATTAAAACGTTTTTTTTTTTTTTTTTTTTTAATGTCCATACACATTGCCACTTTTGTTTTGAAGCAGGGGAAAAAAAACAATGGATGACTATGGGATGAAAATACCAGAACATGGGGGGAAAAACACCATATATCCCCCCAAAAAAGTGTAAAAAACACACCACTACAAAAAAACCTGCATGTGCTGCATTTTAAAAACATTCCCATGTAACATATGGAGCTGCTGTTTTTGCATAAAAAACTGGGGGGGAGGGAACACAAAAAAAACTCTAAAACTTGATTGTTAATATTGATATAGTCACTGACAGGCAGTAAAGTGTTTTATGTGGAAAAAATAAGAAAAGCTGAAGAAAAGGTCAAATATGAGCGGAAATAGCCTATATACAGTGTAGAAAAGTGTAGAAAGTGTTTCTTGACAAAGATTGTGTAGTAAAGAAAGAAGACCAAAAAAATGGATGGCATAGGGTGGACAGAGTCAGGGGAGAACACAGATCTCATGGGCCCCTATAGCAAAACTCTGCCCCACCCAGTTTCCCAGTATTTTTATTTTATTAAAGGGTTATTCCCATCTATGCCCCCATTGTCTTATAGGTGTGGGTCCCACCGCTATATCGAGAGCGGAGCCCCCAAAGTGAAGGAGGGCGCACTGCGCATGCGCAGCCGCCCTCTATTCATTTCTATGGGGCAGCCAAAAATAGCCGAGCTCTGGCTCGGCTATTTCAGTCGGCTCCATAGAAATGAATGGGAGCAGTGGCCGCGCATGTGAGGTGCGCTCCCATTCATTTCTGTGGGAGCAGCGGGGAGCTGTGCCTGGTGGTGCCCAGAACCCAGGAAACCCGGGGTCCTCCAGGCGCAGCGCTCCCCGCTCTGTTCTCGATATAGGTGCGGGTCCTAGCTATATGCCCCCATTGTCTAAGATGGGAATACCCCTTTAAGTGGAAAAAAACTGTAATAAAAAAAGTCACCCTCTACCTTATCCAACTTCTATGCTGGAGAAAATGAAGTAGGTGCTTTATAAACATAGCACTCATTCTGAGCAGAATATTTTTCAATGTATTTACATCAGAAAACTGGCCACCACTAGAGGGAGCTCAGTGGATAGGAATTTAACAGTAATAAAAAAAAGTCATCCTAGTCAAGTAAAAAACCTAGGATAGCACTATCTAAACTGCTGATGCCTAAAGAAGAGGAAGGAGTAAACTTACCTTGCATACAAAGTTACAATCTGGCATGCATTTTCCGCCACATCAGAGATTGGGCCAAAGGTACATCTCATTATTCCAACCTGACAGTGGAGAAACAGCTGGTTTCCCCATGAAACCTTTTTGCAATAATGCATTCTAAACTGTCATCTCTGCCAACCCATATTAAGTGGTCAGTATTAATTAATACGCATTAGCATAAAAATTTATAAGATGCGTACGCATTAGTGTACAGATTATAAGATGCGTATGCATTAGCGTACAGATTATAAAATGCGTACGCTACTACTCGAAAATTGCTCCCGCGTACGCTCGGCCGACCATGCTCGCTCATCTCTAATTAATACGCTAGTCACTTGGAAAGTGTTGCATAAGGCATTTAAACTACCTTATCAATGCCCCAAACATATGCCATTATGGCATAATTGGGACTTCCAAGGGGGCCAGAACATTTTCTTTGAAGAATGGAGCAGGAAGGCTATTAGCAATCTGAATGACCTCATACATTCCACAGAGCCAAGGTTGGAAAAGTATCAGCTTCAGGGATCGCAACACTTTCAATACCACCAGATTAAATATTTTTGCCATTTCAAATTTATGAGTATTTTGGGGGAGACTAGAAGTAACTCTTTTAATGAAGCTTTGACAGACCCAAAAAAACAATCTACTTTATATCTCAACTATATAGCATTCTAAAACACCAGTTAGGATATGTAACTCCAGAAGTAGCATATATAAAGTGGAAGAATTGGATAGATACCCCAGACATACCAGCATACATTAATAATGGCCTGTAGGACTTCAGGCGACATGTAGTAAATGAGGGGTGGAGGGAAACACATTTTAAAATATTGCATAGGGTGATATACGCTTTCAACTTACCGCCTTCAGTACATGCCCCTAACAGGATCACTGCCTGCCTGAAATGCAAAGAACCTCAATCTGATTCTTGTCCTCCTAGCTCACTTCTAATACTAGAGCTGCAGCAATGCTATAAACACAGTCCAAATGCTGAGGCCTAGCTTCCGCGGACATTGGCGAGTTGTCAGGAATCGTTGGTGTGCTTTAATATTATGAACCCTGCAAAGCCTTCTAAGCAACTCTCCTTAACTTCTCAATAGCCGCAATGTCTACACCATTTTGTCGCAAAACTGTTGCTACTCTGGAGTCCAAATTTTGGGCCACAGCCTTCGGAGTCCTGGATGAAAATGGAGTGGATGGCAGATCTTCTTCTGGGGTAGTCCAGGGTATTCTGGGCAATTCTCTGGGCGCCGTACATTGTATAGCGACTATGCTTGGTATCACAGCCCATTCACTTCTATGGGGCTGAGCTGCTCCTAGGCCACGTGACCTATGAATGTGTCATTACTGGCCTAGGAAAAGCTGTGTGAAGGTCTCGACACTACTGCGAGCTCTGTTGACTTCTCAAACAGATGATCGAAGAGGGTCCTGGGTGTCATACCCCCATCGATCAGATACTGATGACCTATACAGATGGATCATCAGTTATAAAGTCTCAGGAAACCCTCTTAAAGGGGTATTCCCATCTTAGACAATGGGGGCATATTGCTAGGATATGCCCCCATTGTTTTATAGGTGCGGGTCCCACCACTGTTTTTTTGGGGGTCCGGCCACCACCAGGCGCTGCTCCCATAGAAATGAATGGGAGCGCACTGCGCATGCGCGGCCACCGCTCCCATTCATTTCTATGTAGAACTATTTTTGGCGGCCCAATAGAAATGAATGTAGGGCAGCTTGCGCATGCACACTGCACCCTCCTTCCCTTTGGGGGCTCTGTTCTCAATATAGGTGCGGGTCCCAGTGATATGCCCCCATTTTCCAAGATGGGAATAATCCTATAAGTCTAGGTGCACATTTGTATCTAGATTCAGGTATTCTGTTCAGAACCCATTTACTATAACAGGGTCTGACAGGTTCCGGCAGCAGTACCTGCATGCAACAGCATTTCATCCTTTTTTTTTTTGCCGGAATCATTTAAAAGCTAGCTTCCAAAGATTTAAGGGGTATTCAGGTTGTCAGCAGTTATCCCCTCCCCAGAGGATAGGGGATAACTGTTAGAACGGTGGGGGTCCTACAAGTGGGACCACCATAGATCACATGAACAGGTACCCTATACTCCTCAGAGCCCCCCGAATGAACATAGCATGAAACTGCTGCACCATTCATCTCTACAAGTGTTCTGGAGACAGGTGAGTACAGCTCTCAACTATCTCTGGAAACCCCATAGAGATGAGTAGAGTAGTAGTTCACATGCCCATCATGCCACTTTATTCATTACAGGGGGCACTCAGGGGTACGGGATACCCGTTGTCCCGTTCTCATGATCCTGGAGGTCCCACCAATCTAATAGTTATCTCCTACCTTGTGGATAGGGTATAAAATGTGACAACCAGACATCAAGCACTAAAATATATATCGTAATTAACACCATCAAGAACAGTTGGTCAGCATCCCATCCCGTGGTACTACTGGAGAGAAAAATGTAATACATAAGCACGTAAAGATAACCTTACAATGTACATTACAACAGTACTCGATTTTAAGTGCACTATCCATTGTATAGGAATACATTTGATGGGATTACCCCTTTAAACTTGTTTTCCCACTCAATGGACCATCCCTACGACCACTCCTGTACATTCTTTAAGATCTGTCGCTCAATGTGTCAAGAAAGAAAAATATTGCTTCATTTTAAGATGACAAGCAGAGAATCTACACCTGGCTCATCCAGAGAATCTACACCCACATTCATTTTCACCCAGCAACTAAATAAAAACACTGGATATATGACGCCTACGTAGAGTTTATGGTCACCTCACCAACTGTATACCTCAATTCATCAGAATATGTTAGATGTGGTTGTAGAAATAAGTGTCTGACACAGTAAATGGTGGATATACTGTCTACACGGATGACCTGAATGCACCCACTTGGTTGTATGACTTACAGGGCTATTTTCAGTCATAAACAGGGTTTCATTTTTATGCCAATTTTCATTTTTGCTTCTGTTTTTTTCCACACTACATTACAAAAGCCATAACTTTTTTACTTTTCCATTCACACAGCCATATAAGTGCTTGTGTAATGCGGGACAAGTTGTAATTTCTAATTGCACCATTTAATATTCAATACAAAGTATTGGGAATTTGGAAAAATTATTAATGGGCTGGAATTGGAAAAAACATGATTCTACCATTTTATGGGATTAGTATTTATGGTGTTCACTGGGCATTAGAAATTACATTTACATAGTCTTTGCATTATTTTAATACTTTTCTTTGACATATTCTGACACCCATTACTTTTTATATTTCCATCTACAAGCATGTGTGAAGGCTCTTGTTTGCAAAACGAGCAGTCATTTTTATTGATTAAGTGGTATGATCTATTTTTTGTGGAGGTAAAGTGACCAAAAATGGGCGATTCAGCCATTTATTTTTTTCTTTTTATCATGGTGTTCACCATACAGGATAATTACTTTAATCTTTTAATAATTTAATCATTGGACTTGGCATTACTAATAATGTTTATTTACCAATCCTCAGATCAGATCCCCATATCAGATCCCCGATCAGATCCCCATATCAGATCCTCAGATCAGACATCCATATCAGATTCTCAGATCAGACCTCAATATAAGACCTCAGATCAGAGCTAAAATAAATAGATTAACTTTCTTCTCCTGCTCCGCTGCTACTCTACAGGTCTCTTTTGCACTTGCTGCTCCCTGGCCTTCTTTGGGTCCATGCTGCACTGTCACCTGACTGTGTACAGCATCAGATTATAGTATGTCCTGACACTGTACGCAGACAGGACAGTTCACTGCGGAGCTCGGAGGAACACCAGGGAGCGATGAGTACAGGAAGTGCTAGCAACGATTCACCCACTGCTCCCCAAGCCTCCTGCATACTAGTGAACAGTTCCATAGTGGAAGCACTCACTAGTATTTGCTTTATAAGACAGACTGACATTTTTATCTCACTGGGAGGAAAAAAAGTATTTCTTAAGGAGCAAAAAATACGGTATTTATTTATTTTTATTTGTAATAGGATGATTCAAATTTAAATTCTTTTTCTAAACTTTTTTTGAACTTTTATTTATTTTATGCAGTTATATAGCGCTGACATATTCCGCAGTTCTTTACAGACATTAGCATGAAGCTGTCCCCATGAGGCTCACAATATAAGTTCCCTATCAGTATGTCTTTGGAGTGTGGGAGTAAACTGGAGGACCCGGAGGAAACCCACACAAACACAGGGAAAACATACAAACTGCATGCAGATGTTACCATTGGTCGGATTTAAACCTAGGACCCCAGCACTGCAAGGCACCAGTGCTAACCACTGAGCCACCGTGCTATGATATTTTTTATCACATTAGGGAACTTGAGCATGTGATCCTTAGACTATCAATAACATAATATCAAGGTCTATGGTAAAACCACTTTGTTCCTATTAAAAGGGTTATCCAAGAATAAGACAGACTTCGCAGAGTGGCCGACTGAGGTGAATATCATACTTACCAGGTTCCCACTGCTGTCTTCTGTGTCTGACACTTCTGGGGCGGCTCTTGCTGCCAATAAGATCAACATACATTGACAGGGGGATATATGACTGATACAGCCAATCACAGGCCGCAGCAGTGACCTGCTCCTTTTGCGTCACGTAATCTGTGATTGGCAGCAACAGTCACAAGCCCCACCCCCCCTCCATGGATGGATGTTGGTCTCAGTGCAGATGGGAGAGGAACAGCCGGTATCATGAACATACCTGTGAGGGCTCCAATGGTGAGATCTCCAGCTTCGGCGTGACTACTAGGGGCGGACTGGGAACTTAAAGTGTCCCTGGAAAAAATACTACAAGTGGCCCCATTTTGTTGTCAAGTCCAAATTGATTGAAGACAGGGCCAACACAAATAGGCGGGGCCAGCAATACCATGTGTGGCACATTATATCACCCCAATGGAGCCAAATACCAAAGTCCTTCACAAAAAAACTGCCAGCAGCACAAAATACATCCCCAAAAACCTCCACTGGCCGGCCATGAGGAGGGCTCAGGTGGCCCCTTGGGCATCGGCATTCCCTATAGGGTCTATGGCCAATCCGCCCCTGGTGACTACTCTGGGAGAGACACAGCACCAAGCCACGCCCCCTGGTAACACGACAGTATCATTAGCAACAGGATGCAATGCTCTTTATCCCACAGCGGGCATGTGCTGGAGGAGACTAGTGGTGGGCTGATTGCTCATCTGCTCTATTCCTATGTGTTAGTGTTCTGACTAATATCAGGTTCTGATTCTGGGACTCGGTGCTCTATTTAAGCCCCTTCCTGGTCTCATGTTTTGGTACTGTGTTTCTTGTCTGGTTCTGACTTCATCTTGGCTATTTGACTACCCCATGTCTTGCGATTTGATACTGTATTGTCCGCTAGGTTCAGACCCATTTCCGTACAACTCCATCTCTGGGAGACTAGGGCTTGCACTGAAGTAGGCATGGAAAGTGGGTGGGCTTCCAGTTAGGGCTCACTGTCTCTGTATTCTAGCCTATTGTGGTTACAGCTGGGCTGAGAGCATCAGATAAACCCATTGGCGGGAACCTGGTTCCCTGCAAATTAAGAGGTGTAGAGGCAGGCCGTTCTGTCGCTGCAGGTCCAGGAGATTGTTCCTTGCCACGTAAGAGAGGCTGAAATGCTTGGGCAATCTTCTGGACTTTTCCAGTCCCCTGCACAAGCCAGTGTACTTATTTAGAAAGTGCTGCACCACTAGGTTGATGACATGTGCCATGCAGGGAGCATGTGTTATTTTGCCCAGGTTCAGGGTGGCCACGATGTTGCGTCCATTGTCGCTGACCACCTTGCCTAGTTGGAGTAGATGGGGTGACAGCCAGAAGGATGTTTTCTGCTTCATGTACTTGAGCAACTGCTCGCAGGTGTGGCTACTCTCTCCCAGGCTGATCCAACGCAGTGTGGCAACACTTGACTTGACACATGTGATAGGAAGAAGGGATAGTGCGAGTGACCCTGTGCCCAGCTGCTGTTGGGGACGGGAAGATGTCCATGGCGGATTAATGCCATTAATATCGGAGCCAAGCCAACACAATGGTGTGGGGGTCAAAAGGACCTGGCCTCGTTGCCGGGTTGCTGCATTACTGCTGATGGAAAAAACATTGACCCAGTGGGCCATGAAAGAAATGTAGTGTCCCTGCATGGAGAAAAACTGCAGAGAGACACTCGCACAGGGGTAGAGGCAGCCGAGTTGGGCTTAGTGTAGAAGGAAGTGTTGGCCCTATAGTGTATGTATATATATGTATATGCATACATGCCCCTTTAATCAGGCATGCATGTATATGTATATATATATGACCCCACATTGGGGTCTCTGGCCCCATATGCATGTTTGGGCCTCAGATGGCCCCACAGTCCCCTTTATGTGCCCCCATTCATGCCCCATCAGTCCCAATGTGCCTGATACATATAGATGCATGTATATATGCCCCAGATGTATATATATGCTTCTATATGTATAGAATATCCCCCAAATGTATATAGATACATGTGCATTGATTCCCAGTCATGAACATGTATCTAAGATACATGTATACAGCAGGGTGCCCCCCCCCATAGCCCCCAGCAGATGGACAATGGCCCATCTGCTGGGGATAGCTGGAGACATGGGACTGGACTAATTAGTCCAGTCCCAGGTACTTCAAAGGGACAGAAGATCGATATGATCTTCTGTCCCTTCTGTTATTTACCCTCAGCGCTGCTGGGGGCAATTAACAGGACAGGGAAACAATAGGTTTCCCTGTCTCTGCATGGCGCGTACCTCCGGCGCTTGTAATTACAAGCGCCGGAGATACAAAGCGCTCCCCAGGCGGAGGATCAAAGAGATCCTCCGCCCGGGAAACAGCGCGCGCCGGCGTGGTGACGTCATAGCACCGCGCCGGCGCTCGTGCACACGGCTGCCGGCGCGCTCGCTCGCCGGCAGCGCGGGAGCACGGGAGCGAGCGCGACCGGGTTTAAATAACCCGATCGCGCTGCGCTCTTCAGTTGAGCCGTGCCACCCCACCAGCAAGAATCATCCCCTGGACAAACGAGCAGAAGAATCTCCCCTGGGACGACGAGCACCCCTTAGACAACGAGCAAGATTGGCTGAGTACCTCTGGTTCCACTGAACCACCAATGACCCCTTGTTTTCCCTTGTTAACCCCTTTGGTGCCCCTGTGACCCCTGAACCACCAACCCCTGTTGCCCTGTCATACCTCCCAGAACCCCTTGTCACCCCTGCCCTGAGAACCCCTGCTCACCCCTGCCCTGTGGAACCTGGGACCTCCCAGAACCCCTGCACCCCTGCCCTGTTATCCCTGTATTAACCCCTGCTGCCCTGCCCTGCATTCCTGCCACAACCCCTGATTGCCCCTTGAATTAACCCCTACTCTACTGCAACCCCTGTACACAATTAACCCCTTCCCTGCCAATACCCCTTGTTCTTATTGTACTGTTATTTAACCCTTTCATTCCAGGGACAGTATAGTATAGGTGAGGGTGGGCTGCTATATTGTGAGTGTGTGTATTATCTAGTTAATATTGTGGGTGGAATTGCTAGTGGGAGCGTGTAGTGTAGTCAGTGTATAATATTGTATTGTGGTGCGGATATATATGTATATATATTTATATACGTTGATATAAATATATATAGATATAGTCCTAATAATTAGACGGTAGACATTGTTTTATATAATAAAGACTCTTATTGTTTAAGATACAGTTTACGTGGTCTTTATAGTCGCCGCTATAGCTCAAGCGTGAAGGGAATAGAACAGTGTGGGAAATAAATAGGCGGAGCTAGCGCCAGCCGGTTACGCCTATTTATGAATATTAATTAATAATATTCCACAAAATATTATTAATTAATTAACCCTTTAACACTTAGCACTGCCACATTTTGGACCTAACCCACCAACTCTGTCAGCGGCATCCCCAGATCCTGATGCAGATGTTGCCCTGGCTGTTCTTTGGAAGGAACGTGGCCTCTGCTTTTTATTGCTGCTGCCATCACCCTCCTCCTCTGATGTTGTCTCCTCCTCAGCACCCTGATCCAGCTCCCAGGTCCTGTCCAGCACACAATTGTCATCAGAGTCTAGTGGACGCCGAGGGATAGGCGAAGGCGTCCTGGACTGGAAAGGGCTGAGAGGGAAAGGGTTAAAGTGGAAGGAAGGCTGGCAGGTTTTGTTTTGGAGTAGGGGAGTTTTCAGCTGCAGAATAGTGGTGGCAGCCCTTGTTTTCCCCCTCCCTCCCCTGTGCTCTGATTGGCTGGTGAGGGTGGTATGGCCGGTCATTTTATAGGGGAGGGTCGGAAAGGGGTTGTCCTCTTTTTCCGGCACCTCAGCAGGACAGCTTCCGCTGCTCCCTTAGGTATGGCCGACGAGAGAGCCCTTGCCGCTCTCCTTTCAGCCCGCTTGCAGGCTGAAGGGCCGGCTTTCATTGCCCGCATGCTTGCGGGCTTGCAGTCTCCTGTTCCTCTCCCCTCTAGTCCTCCTGTGGTGCCTGCTGTGGTGCCCACCGCTGCTGTGGCCCAGGTGTCTGTGCCGGGTGGCAGGCGGACGGCGCGAGCTACCCGCCCACCCGATCGTTTAAGTCCCTCTCCCCCCTCCTCCTCCTTACCTAACAAGCGGGCGGGTGTGCGCCGGGGCCGGGGCTTGGCTGCGGTGGACGGGAGGGAGCATGGTAGCTCTTCTGCAGCGCTTCCGGCTGCACGGACTTTAGCCCCGCCCCCTCGGACTTTGGCCACGCCCCCTTTTCCGGCCGGCGGCGCGGGAAACCTGCTCTCTCCTGTGCCATCTCCTCACACCTGCCGTCCTCCCCTGCTCCTTCCTGCTATGGGAAATCGCCCCACCACCTCTTCCTCTACAGAGGAGCCCCTTGATGCCCCTTCCAATCCCTCTGCTGAGGGTATTGTATTAACTGGTCCTGGGGCAAGTAATGAGCCCCCCCCCATTGTGCCTGAGGTGCCCCCAGCTGTTGCCCCTGCTGCTGAGCTCAGTGTAGATACTAGAAGGGAGTGTGCAGCTGCTGACATGCCAAGTAGTCAGCGCAGGTATCGCCGCTCCAGAAGCCGCTCTCGCTCCCGGTCCTTTGCTGTGTCCGATCGCCATTGCAGGCGCAGGTCGGTGTCTCATAGGCATCGCTGTTCCCGCCGCCCTTCCAGGGATTCCCGTAGGAGCCATAGGTCAGCTCGTTCACGGTCTTCTAGATGGCGGTCTCCGTCATCCTCCGAGAGGAGTTCCTGCGGATCAAGTTCTGGCAGGTCATGTTCCCGCAGATGCCGAGTGCCTGCGCCAGCGACCGGGGAGTCGTCCCGCGGGGCTGCTCCAGCCAGCGCGGTGCCTGATGTGGTTCCTCCTGTTCAATCCGTGGACCCTCTCGCTACGTCTTCCACTGGTGAGTTCAATTTTGCTGGGGCGTGGGGGGCTGCTTCTGCTTCTACTTTAGTGTCGTCTCTTAGGACCTTGTTGGCGCAATTAGACCCCGGGTCTGTAGGGCCCACCCCCTCTCCCGCCCCTAAGCCGTTGCCACCGCCCCGAGCTAGCGATCATAAAGAATCCCTTTTTTGCGGTTTGAGCCCTTTGGGGGCTCACTTGGACGAGGAAGTTAGGAATAAGATATGGAATAACCAGTATATTGATATCTGGTCCTTAGTGTCTGTAGACCAGCATACAGTGGATAAGGAGCGGCGTCCCAATGCTGAACGGTTTGTTGACCGTAAACCTAAGGTGGCCCATACCTTCGGTAACTGGTTGCAGGCTTTTTCGGTCCTGGGCTACGTCATGTCTCTTCGTCACCCGGAGAGGTCGCCTGACCTTTTCGTGTACATGGACTCTATATACAACGCGTATAAGTCGCACGGGGGTTCCGCTTGGTGGCGTTACGATGAGGAGTTTCGTCGCCGCCTGTCTATTCAGCCTGACATAGGGTGGGGGGTCAAGGCTACTGACCTATGGCTTCGCCTTATGATGGCTCAGAAGTCGCACCCCTTTCCTGCCGTGGCCACTGGTCCCGCCGCTACTGCACAGGGACCGGTGGCCGTGCGTCGACCCGGAGCCTGCTGGCTCTTTAACGAAGGGCATTGTAAGTTCTTTGCCCTCTGCAAATATAAACACGAGTGTTCCGTCTGCGGCGGCAATCATCCCGCCGTCCGCTGCTCTCGAACACCCCCTGCTCCAAAAACGCCCTCTCCCTCTAGTGGGAAAGACGCCGGTGAGCGTGGCCGAGATGTTCCCATGGTTAGATCGGTACCCCAATAAGGCGGCTGCCGCACAGATCCGAGATGGTTTTACGTTCGGTTTTTTCATTCCGTTTTATTTTTCTCGTTTTCCTTCCATGTCCCGTAACCTTAAGTCGGCTAGGGACAATCCTGACCTTTTGCGGGAGAAAGTTTACAAAGAAGTTTCTCTAGGCAGGATAGTTGGTCCGTTCCCTGACCCCCCCTTTTCTAACCTTCGCGTTTCCCCTTTGGGCTTGGTTCCCAAACGAGAACCGGGAAAATTTCGGCTTATCCACCACTTGTCCCATCCGAAAGGTTCCTCTGTGAATGATGGGATTTCTAAAGACGATTCTTCTGTCTCTTACGTTCCTTTTGATAAGGCCGTTGCACTGGTCCGATCGGCAGGACAAGGCGCTTTTTTAGCTAAGTCTGACATCGAGGCGGCTTTCCGCCTTCTTCCCGTTCACCCGGATTGCTACCATCTCCTGGGTTGCGTGGTTGATGGCCTGTATTTTTATGACACTTGCCTGCCGATGGGTTGCTCCATCTCCTGTCAGTTATTTGAGTTATTCAGTACCTTCCTTGAATGGGTGGTTCGTTTTGAGACAGCTTCAAATTCCATCATTCATTATTTGGATGATTTTCTGTTTATTTCCCCGGGCGACCCTGCTAAGTGTCAGTTTTTGCTGGAGACTTTTAGGTTTCTCATGGCTAGGTTCGGGGTCCCCCTATCGGAAGAGAAAACTTTTGGCCCTGCCACTGTTATGACTTTTCTCGGCATCGAAATTAATACTGTTTCGATGGTTTATCGCCTTCCCCAGGATAAGCTGGCACGGTTGATGGGCTTAGTCGAAGGTTTCTGTGCAGTTAAATCCGTTACTTTACGCCAGATGCAGAGCTTGCTCGGCCTTTTGGTTTTTGCTTGTAGGATAATGCCGATGGGCCGTGTTTTTTCCCGCCGCTTGTCCCTAGCCACTTGTGGAATTAAGCATCCCGACCACCACATTCGCCTTACCAGGCGTCTCAAACTGGACCTCCAGGTTTGGCGGTGTTTTTTGGCCTCCTATAACGGTCATACTTGCTACCAGAGTGTTGAGGCTTCTGCTGCTGAATTATCCTTATTCACAGACGCGGCGGGCTCCTCAGGCTTTGGGGCCATTCTGGGCACCGAGTGGTGTGCGTCCCCATGGCCGCAATCCTGGCGTGAAAGTGGTTTGTGTTCTAATATTACGCTACTTGAGCTTTTTCCCATCATTGTGGCACTGTCCATTTGGGGTCCGGCCTTTTGCAATAAGAAGGTTTGTTTCTGGTCGGATAATTTGGCGGTGGTTTTCTGCGTTAATAAGTTGACTTCCTCATCCCCTCCGGTCTTAGCTTTGCTCCGCCATTTAGTATTACGTTGTCTTGAGCTCAATGTTTGGTTCCGGGCTCGTCATGTCCCTGGGGTTTTCAATGCCGCTGCTGATGCTCTTTCTCGCTTCCATTGGCAGGAATTTCGGATGCATTTGCCGGATGCGGCCCTGGAGGGCCAGTCTTGCCCTCCGCAGCTATGGGACTTGGTGACCAACGCCTGATGTCGTTAGTAAGAACGTCGGTTACTCCTGCTACATGGTCTGGATACGGTAAGGCGTGGACGGAGTGGTGGGACTGTGTTGCGGAAGCTGAGGTGGAGTCCTCCGCCACTGCTCGTTTGGAGGTGACCGTTGCTTATTTGTTGCGCTTGCGGGACCGTGGTGTTTCGGCGGTGGTTGCGCAGCGTCGGCTGTCAGGGGTTGCTTTCCATTTTAAATTGCGTGGCTGGCCGGACGCTACCAAACAATTTGCTATTAGACAAGCCCTGAAGGGCTGGCGTAAAGAACACGTGCGTTGCGAACGCAGGCGTCCGGTGTCCTATTCCTTGTTGACCCGCCTATGCGCTGCCCTTCCTGCTGTTTGCTCCTCGGCATCCGAGGCGCTGCTTTTTCGTGCTGCCTTTTGCTTAGCCTTTTTCGCAGCCCTGCGTATCGGGGAGCTCGTCCCGCCGTCACGCTATCGACCTGGCGGTTTATTGATGGATGATGTGGCGCTTACTCCATCTTCCCTTCGGGTGCGTATCCGTCGTTCCAAGACGGATGTTTTTTCCCAGGGGGCGTGGTTGCCCCTATATAAAGTGGACGGCCCCGTGTGCCCCCATGCCACAGTTGCTGAGTTTCTGGCGTCCCGTTTTTCTGGCCCCAATTTTTTACTACATGCTGACGGCAGCCCTCTCACTCGCTATCAGTTCACGGCCGTTTTTAAGCGTTGCCTGCTTGTTCTTGGCCTTCCTAGTTCCGAGTTTGGCACCCATTCCTTCCGCATTGGCGCGGCGACAGAGGCTGCGCGTGCGGGTTTTCCTGATTCCGAAGTTCAGCGAATAGGCCGGTGGCGTTCCGCTTGTTTTGCCTCCTATGTTCGCCCGCATTTATTGCTGTGATTCTTTTTCAGGTGTCCTCCATCCTACCGTTTGCTTCCTGGGACATTCCTATGTTTTCTGGGCAGGCCAGCGTGCTGAATACCGTCCTGGAGGCAGGAGTTTGGGCTTTCGCAATATCCAGGCCATGTGGAGGGGCGTTCGGGGTCTCCGGTGGTCACAGGTCTTGCCTGAAGCAGTAGAGATAAGTAGAATCTCTTCTTCTCCTCTGATTCTGGTTATTCATGCTGGTGGCAATGACCTCTGCTTTCTCAAAGTAGCAGAGCTTATCACTATTATTAGGTTGGATCTGGAGCGCCTCCCTTCCTTTTTCAACGAGGTCATTGTTGTCTGGTCTGAGATTGTACCCCGAGTGACGTGGCAAGGTGCTAGAGATGCTCAGGCGATTGAGCGGGCGCGCCGGACAGTCAATGCGCGCATTTCGCGTTTTGTTCGGTCGCGGGGTGGAGTTGTGGTGCGCCACCGACAGCTGGAAAATGATAATGCCCGACTCATGAGACCAGATGGGGTGCATCTCAATGAGATTGGCCTTGATATATTCCTTTCGGGCCTCCAAGATGGTGTGGAACAGGCGTTATTCCTGTTGGGTGGGGGTCGGAGTGCCGTGTAGGCATACACGGCCTCCTCCGTGGAGGGTGTTCAAACAAGTCTCGGAAGAAGAAGGCGGACTTGCCCACGTGGACATTGACGTGGGGCATACTGCTTCTGATTCTAGTGGAAAGTTTTCGATGTTTGGTTTAAAGAAAGAAACATGAGGATGAATAAAAGCTGTGACCTTTTCCACCCAACAGGAATTGTGTGTGTTTATTTGGGTAATTGAGCTTCATAGCTCAGTGGTTAGAAGGTTGGTTGGCTTTCAGCAAGCCGGATGGTTTAAAAGGTGTTTTCCCAGTCTTTTCAGTCTAGTGGACGCCGAGGGATAGGCGAAGGCGTCCTGGACTGGAAAGGGGCTGAGAGGGAAAGGGTTAAAGTGGAAGGAAGGCTGGCTGGCAGGTTTTATTTTGGAGTAGGGGAGTTTCAGCTGCAGGATATTGGTGGCAGCCCTTGTTTTCCCCCCCCCTTCCCCTGTGCTCTGATTGGCTGGTGAGGGTGGTATGGCCGGTCATTTTATAGGGGAGGGTCGGAAAGGGGTTGTCCTCTTTTTCCGGCACCTCAGCAGGACAGCTTCCCGCCCCCCCCTCCCGTTTGTTAAGCTGTTTTTTCGTGTTCTAATTTTGGTCTCTGTTTCAGATGTTGTCATCTTCCAAAGTCACAGCTGAGGGTGTTCAAACAAGTCTCGGAAGAAGAAGGCGGACTTGCCCACGTGGACATTGACGTGGGGCATACTGCTTCTGATTCTAGTGGAAAGTTTTCGATGTTTGGTTTAAAGAAAGAAACATGAGGATGAATAAAAGCTGTGACCTTTTCCACCCAACAGGAATTGTGTGTGTTTATTTGGGTAATTGAGCTTCATAGCTCAGTGGTTAGAAGGTTGGTTGGCTTTCAGCAAGCCGGATGGTTTAAAAGGTGTTTTCCCAGTCTTTTCAGTCCTCACCTTTCCTTTCGCTTCTATCAAACTATGGAATATCATGGTGGGTTCTTTGCCCCCCTCTCCGTTCCTCCCCAATTTCCACTTTTGCTGCCCCCAACGCCAATGTCACAGCTACGGGGGTCACCTCTTCCTCAGGGCAGTACAAACACTGACTGCTCTCACACGTCATCAACAAAGAGATTCTCTTGGGGGACAACTGCTGTCTACTACAACTACTACCATTACTTTTGGCCAGACGGAGGGTGCTTCTACTACCCATATTCTAGCTCCGGGTCTTTTGTTTGGAACCCTTCTGTAGCCAGGGCATTTTTGGGTCTCTCAAATAATGTTGTTCACTACCCTGTGTATTGGTGTATATATGCTGCTAGCCTGAACATAATCAACATCCCCCCTCAAAAAAAAAAAATGGTTAAAATTTGTGAAATAAGAACACGGATTTGGGCCTAAATTTGTTATCATTCTCAGATACTTTTGTGTGCTACCCTGTCTATTGGTGTAATAATCATTTATATATGCTGCTAGTTTGAATATAATTAGTCCCCATTAAAAATAAAAATGAAAAAGTGTTTGTGAACACAGAAATAAAGGCAAACTGATTTAGGCCTAAATTCGTTATCCCTCACAGATACCTTTGTATGCTGTCCTGTGTATTGGTGTTGATCACTTATATAATGTGTCAATTAAACTGAACAAGTCCCAAAGAACATTTAAATTCCAACTGTCTGGAAATAGAATTCACAGAAATGGACAATTCGGGCCTGACACTAAATTTCTCGTTATCACCCACAGGTAGATTGCTACAATACCTTTTGTCTTGTAGTAATCACATGTATATGATGGTTCAAGTACATTTAACAATCTCCAAAAAATTTAAATTCCAACTGTGTGGAAACTGAAAATACGTAAACACACGATTGAGGCTTGACAATAAATTTCTCATTAATACACACACAGTAATCACATACATATGCTGTTTTAATTACATTTAAAAATCCCCCCCAAAAAATGTAACTCCAACCGTGTGGGAACTGAAATATGCAATTGGACGACATTCAATTTCAACTTAACACAAACAGGTAGATGGCTTGCCACACCATGGGTATTGCTGCAATAATCACAGATAGATAGATAGATAGATAGATAGATAGATAGATAGATAGATAGATAGCTTTACATTGAACAGAATTACATTGAACCCCACAAAAAAGGATTTCTAGGAAAGTGGGGAAACAAAATGAAAGTATTTGCTTGAAGGTAGCTGCTTTTGAGGTGGGCCCTGCACTTCTGATAGCACGCACAGCCACAAGTTCTGTCTCCTCAGTTCCTGTCTGTCAGCTGCCCTGCTTCTTTTTATTGTACACAACACACACATTTTTCCTTGGAATCCTAGCCTTTCCCTTCACTGTCCCTGGCAATAAGCCTGACTGATTGATTTCTGAATCTCCATGATTGATTTTTCACTTTCTGACTCGTTTTACTGGCAGACACTGTCACACACAACCACCCTCTCTCACAGCGCAGCATAGAATGACGCTTTGCTCGGGCACCTCCCTGCCTGCTGCTGTACTGATTGGCTCATCCTGACTGTCAGCCTGGGAGCCAATCAGGGCAAGCCCCCCACTTCCTCTCAGGGTCATGTGAGAACCTTTCTTCTTCCTCCCTAGTGCTTTCCCCCGCCGTTTTAGTGGATTTGTCCGAAACAAACCCGGAAAGATTCATCTGCTGTCTGAAAAATAGTAAAGTTTGGAACAAATGGAGTTTAGTTTGAACTGGTTTGCTCATCCTTAATATAAATGTTATAGGTCCTAGAATGCTGTGATCCAAAAAGAATTATATATATATATATATATATATATATATATATATATATATATATATATATAGTATATACACAGGGTGGGCCATTTATATGGATACACCTAAATAAAATGGGAATGGTTGGTGATATTAACTTCCTGTTTGTGGCACATTAGTATATGGGAGGGGGGAATATTTTCAAGATGGGTGGTGATCATGGTGGCCATTTTGAAGTCGGCCATTTTGGATCCAACTTTAGTTTTTTTCAATGGGAAAGAGGGTCATGTGACACATCCAACCTATTGAGAATTTCACAGAAAAACAATGGTGTGCTTGGTTTTAAACATAACTTTATTCTTTCATGAGTTATTTACAAGTTTTCTGACTACTTATAAAATGTGTTCAAAGTGCTGCCATTGTGTTGGATTGTCAATGCAACCCTCTTCTCCCACTCTTCACACACTGATAGCAACACCACAGAAGAAATACTAGCACAGGCTTCCATTATCCATAGTTTCAGGTGCTGCACATCTCGTATCTTCACAGCATAGACAATTGCCTTCAGATGACCCTAAACATAAAAGTCTAAGGGGGTCAGATCGGGAGACCTTGGGGCCATTCAACTGCTACATGATGATGTGTTTACCTCTTTATGCACTGAAGCTGGCACGTTTCCCTGAGTTTTTCCAGCAAGATGGTGCACCACCAATTATGGTGTCAGGTCCGAGCATTCCTAGATGAACAGTTTCCTGGAAAGTGATTGGTCGTCGTGGGCCTGTTGAATGGCCCCCCAAGGTCTCCTGATCTGACCCCTTTAGACTTTTATCTTTGGGGTCATCTGAAGGCAATGTCTATCTTTGCTGTGAAGATACGAGATGTGCAGCACCTGAAACTACGGATACTGGAAGCCTGTGCTAGCAATACTTCTGCGGTGTTGCTATCAGTGTGTGAAGAGGGAGAAGAGGGTTGCATTGACAATCCAACACAATGGGCAGCACTTTGAACACATTTTATAAGTGGTCAGAAACTTGTAAATAACTCATGAAAGAATAAAGTTATGTTAAAATGGCCGCCATGGTCACCACCCATTTTGAAAAAGTTTTCCCCCTACCATATACTAATGTGCCACAAACAGGAAGTTAATATCACCAACCATTCCCATTTTATTTAGGTGTATCCATATAAATGGCCCACCCTGTGTATATATATATATATATGTAGCAAGCATACCACAAGGTGAATGCTGTAAAAATAAAACCTAAAGACACAAAACTTGGAGCAATTTGTTGTGTTTACATACACCCACGCACACACAATAGCGAATAAATGGTTACACAATTCTCTAAAACCAACCAATTGCAATGTAGCACTGCGTGGAGCAATAAAAGTCAATTTCTTCTTTGGTTTCAGAATAGAAATGTGATGCTACAGTCAGATTGATGTAGTAAGGACACATTTGTAATGCTAATATGTTGCAACATTTTTCTACTACACCTTCCCCCCCAGCAGTGGCATCCACTACCTTATATTGCAGGTAACTCCTCCCAAACCTTCCAAGGACTGATACTAACAACCACACGTTTCCCTGGTTGCTCAAGCAGTGCCTTTGTATATCACTGAAGGTAACATATCAATGGAGAAAGCTACAGCAAAAGGGACCACAGACTCAAGAACACATGGAGTTATAAGAGAATGTAGGAGAGCCCAAAAAGAAGTAACTTCTCAAGACAGTTGTTAGGAATCTTGCACCAATTGTACCATAGCTTGGATACTGAAACTCAAACTATTCCTAAAAATTTAGTGCTGACCTAATGACCATGGAAATGATGGTAGACCTGCACACCGTGAGTGACCAACTACAGGACAACAGACCCATTACACTACTGAGAAATACGGATGACTGGAAAAAAGGTGGACGGCTCCTCTCTGGTCTCCTGGCTTCCAATGTCATGCTTTTCGGTGGGGCTTTGGCAACTTGTGTGTTCACAGAAGACAACGACATCTATGAATTTGACTTTCTCATCTTCCTGTCCATCATGATGGTGATCTGCATTCTGTGGATGCTTTTTCAAATGTACTTCACTTGGAAGCACAAAAACGCTGTTCTCTTTAAGGACTGCCAGGCAGGACCCATATGGATGAGAGGTCAGTGAGGTGGTGCAATCATTTACATGTTTTGGCATAGTATGGTTTGTTTTTTGGTTACAGCTTATTTATTTTAGGATATGCCACATGGTCAGGTTTCTTGATGCAGTTTTGGAAGCCAAAACCAGTAGTGAATTCCTAAAAAGAGGAGAAGTTCTATCTGTCCTTTATACTTTCTTTTTATGATCCAACCTTGATTTTGGCTTCTAAAACTTCACGCAGAAACCTGTCCGTGTGGCCGTACCCTTATACTAAAATAATATAAGAGGACGGAGACACATTCTAATAAATGGAGATGTTGTATAGAAGTATATATAGAAATTGGTGTTTGTACAGCCACAATATTGTACAGTATTACAACTTGTGTCCGATATTTCAGCTCATATATTAACTCACCTCGTGGATAAGAGTGGTGCTGGTCTGGAAAATGAAAAATTTAAATAAAATAAATAAAAATTCCAGTGAGCCAAATATATACACTGAATTAACAGCCCTTTATCTCTAAATGTGACTGCTCTATCGACTGGTGATATACTCCTTCAGTTTAAGTATATAAAACACTCATCACGTGAAAGCTGCAATCAGCTCCAGGCACTATGTTAATTGCCAGTAGTGTGCTTGATTACAGAGTATGCACAGTCACCTCCCCCGACATCTTTCACCGTGACTGGCATCCAGGGAAAGAAGCCACCTCCACCTCTTTAATGTGCAGTCATGTCATAAGTATAATAGCAGGACACAGTAGTATTTCAGTGAAGGCATCCTAACAACAGGGCATGGTTAGGTTACAGAGCATGGTTATGTAAGAGAAGAATTTCTGAGGCTTCTTAAAGGGGTTTTCTGGGATTTAAAGGGGTTGTCTCACTTCAGCAAATAGCAATAGAGGAAGTTAATACAAGGCACTTACTAATGTATTGTTATTACCCATATTTCTTCCTTTGTTGGCTGGATTCTTTAAAGGGAACCTGTCAGCTCTGAAACACCCTCCAAACTACAGTAAGCGGTCTATAGTGTAAGTGATGTCGAGTCCAGTTATGTAATTTTTATCTTCATACTCACTTCCATTCTGACACTGGGCTCCCACAAACCTACTGTAAAATGCACTTTGTGGACTCCAGTGCTCACTCACATAATGGAGAGGACTCAAAGAAGAGTCCTCTCAATGTATTTTACTGCAGGTTTGTGGGAGCACAGCGTCGGAATGGAAGTGAGTATGAAGATAAAAATTACATATTTGGATTCAGCATCACTTACACTATACACCACTTACTCTAGTTCAGGGAGTGTTTCGGAGATGACAGGTTCCCTTTAAAGGGGTTGTCCGAGTTATGAAAAAAAATGTATAGTACTATAAATCTGATGGGCAGCAATATATAACTAAGTTAAGCAAGTTTTTAGCAAAAAAAAATTTTTCCATTTCCTGGTTCTTCTTTCTTTGTTTACATGCAGTAATACATCTCTGCCCCTCCCCTTTCCTGCTTATGCAAAGGCAGTGAATACAAGAGCTGGCCTGAGTGACATGTTGCTGGATACTCTGCAGCATGTTGTATGTGTAGGACTACAAGTCCCAGCTGTACAATGACACTGCTGATACACACAGGGTCTTCCCCCTACCTGTTCTTGTACAATACAATACTTTGCATCTCCTCCAGATCAGCTCCAGTCAACTCTGTGTCTGTAGGGTGAGGAGGGCAGATCCTGTGTCTCTTTACATCTGTAGTTGCTATTGTAAATCCTTCAGTGTGTTCTGGCTGAAGGGGTTAATGTTTTATCTGAAATAATCCAGGGAGAGAGCAGATAGCTGGAGCCCGGCAGAGCAGGGGGTGTGGCCAGCACAGTGACATTTCGTGTACAGGCTCTAATCTGTTGGTGCACGAATGCAAGATTAGCAGAGAGGCAAGCTGACATCACAGGTCATGTGACCCTCATTGAAACCTGAGAAACCAACAGCTTTAGAAGCAGAAAGTATATGGAAAAGCTGTTGTATTTGACTAGTTAGAAACATACAAAGGACAAAAAAATAACTCGGACAACCCCTTTAATGGTTATGTCAACCCTGCAATCCATCAGTTGTGGTTATGCTGCCAGCCTCTCTGGTGGCCAGGACCATGGGACTGCACATAGGCTGGTGCTTTTTCCTGTAGTGTACAAGCACGACCACCACTGGTGGATTGCAGAGTGGTCATAACCATGGAAACGAGCAGTTTATAATGTGATGGAAAAATGAATCAAGCCAGTAAAGGAGCCAATATGGACAATCACAATACATTAGTAAGTGTCTTGTATTAACTTTCTCTACATATTCAATGCTATTTGCTGAAGTGAAACAACCCCTTTAAAGGGGTTATCCCATGAATAATGTAAAAAATGAAAATCATACATCATATCGTACATGACAACCTTATTCTAACAAACCTAGAACCAGCCCTGTATCTCACATGGATCCAGAGATCTCCCCATTCAATGCTCTACTAGATTTATTGACAGCTTAAGGGGAGTGTCTTCTCTGCTGCAGCTAAGTGGGCGTGTCCATGCGCTTCCTATCACAGCTCAGGAGGCAGCTGAATGATGAAACTAAGCATGTGTGGCATTCTTAATGAGCAGGTCAAAGAAATAAGAAATTAAGTGGCACTAATCAGAAACATTTTATTGAATAACTCAGTGACTATACAAAATTTTTAATTACATGCAATTACAAAAGTATTCAGATCCAGGTGCTGGTTTGAAAACTGTAGAATATTTTTCGTGGGACAACCCCTTTAATTATTGATAAACCATGAGGCCAAGCTGCAATACCAAGCATAGCCTGTATACAATATATGGCACTGTGCAATGGTGACAGCCTCATTCCACCCAAAGTAGGCTTGGTTATGTCACCATTGCGCTTGCTGCATCCAAGTTTCAATCATTTCTGTGACAGCCCCTCCCTGGCTGCTTTGATTGACAGGACCAGGCAGTGGCAAAATCAGTGAGGAAGGACTGATCGGAGAAAGGAGGAGAGCTTGGGAGCAGCAAGAGCACTGGCAACACCTTCACTTTTGACAGCAAGCAGGTAAACAATGAGGGAAGGCTGCACAGAGTGTGGCCTTCTTTTCAACCAGCCTGATCAGCGGGGTTGCCGGCTTCAGATCCCCACCGCTCTGATATTGACGAACTATCCTAAGGATAGGTCATCAATATTAAAATCCTAGAAAACCCCTTTAAGAAAAGGTAACATCACTCAGGAACAGAGCCTCAAATCAACAAAACAAAAACTGTATTTTAATCAGGTGAACCATAACTATGTGTCTATGCCAAAAGGTGGATAAGGAGGTCACTGATGACAGATTCCCTTAAACCATGGCATTAATTATATAGCAACAACTATAGCATTAACCTTCAGTTACAACTCAGTCACTCACTATAAATTAGACCTGATTGATATTTGCAGTGTAGTCAATGTATGTATGTGTGATTCTACATCTGGTTCATAGATGAGTTGCCACCTCTGCTTACCTGTAAATCATTACCCAACAACCATTGAGCATCTTTATGCAGAACTATGAGCCACATTTACTACTGTGGCTCTGCCTGAATTCTAGTAAAGTTTGGTGCCCCTAGCCTTTCTGCTGCCTGAGGCAAAACGTCCCCTAATGTGTGCCAGAAAAATACTCTTATAACGCGTCAGTTACAAAATAAGCACCAGTTCCCCCTTATAATGTGTGCCTGTACAAAAAATACTCCCTTATAATGTCTGACAGTCCAAAAAATGCCCCCTTATAATGGGTGCCAGCACAAAAATATCCCCTTATACACCATCTGGTGCACCTGTGCGTCATTGATAAGTCATTGGTAGGTAGGGCTCACAGCCTCCTCCCTCCTCCCATTGTATGTGTGATCTCACACTGGAGGTAACTAGGAGTTGGTCGCTGTGTGTTGGCCTGTATGCTCCTTCCGCATTTGCCCATACGGTAAGGTAGGTTAGTGTTAGGTCCCGTGCCACTCTGAGATACCTTGACACGGTGCTCGGGCTCCGGTATGTTCTTGATATAAGAATATATTGGCGAAAGTCTCATTTTAACATCAGCGGGAGGGTTTAGCCATATATTATCAATTGCATTACCGCCGCACTGCATATGAAAACACCAGTATAGAAAGTGCATGCTGGTCAGGTTACACCTTTGGCTGGACGGAAGGGGTTAGGTCAAAAATTTGACATGGAGGGAGGGTTCTGTTTCAATTTTTGTCTCAGGGAGCATGAAGACTATATGCTTTCCTGTCCCTGGCCACAAAGCACTGAGGGAAGGGGGGGCCAAGCTGAACTCTTGCAACAGGACCCATGAGCCTTTAGCTACGCCCCTGCTAATTTCCCGTGGTTCTGCCACCGCTCACCCATGTCTCCCTGCTGCTTTGCATTGCTGTGGTTGTCCCTGACAACTGAATGTTGTTTCTAGAGGCTGTTCAAGAAGTTTAAGAGATCTTTAAAGAGGCTCTGTCACCATATTGTAACCTATGTATATTAATACATAGGTTAATAGGCGCAGTTTTCCAATGAATCCACATACCTGTGTGAAGGTAGACTGGTCGAAATACTGAATTTTCCCCTCACAGTGTTATGTCATTTGGAAATACATGTATTTAATGCTATACAAATATATATATATATATATCTCAGCTTTGTAAATACTTATGCAGCTGTATAGAATGTCTATATCCTGGTATTGTGTCCAAGATGCTGTGGTGCAGTGTCACAAAGGAATGTGTGTATAATCAAGAACCTTTTTATATTATATTTATATATATATACTTTTTATATTATATTTTTATGCTTTGTAACTTTTATAAAGCTTGCGTATAATATATGTATATATTTAACTAGTCCAAGATGGCCCCCGTACTCTTATCAAAATGACTTTTTCAGGCTAGTGACGTAGAATGGAATGCAACTTCTATCCAATCAAGAATGATATTGTTTGCTATTTGCATGCTTACGCCTACCTTTCCTTTTTGTATCGAATAAGTACGTGTGTTAATAAAGGAAAAGACCCAGAGGCTGTAATGATTTTGCCACAGAAGCACGGCCAAAGGACTTAATACTGGAATCATAAGTCTGTGTTTTGTCCTTAATTATTGTGCGCACCCGTGTTCAAAACAATTCGGAATGACTGACTGAATTCCAGAAAGGACAGGTTTATGTCCACCTCAACACCTGTATTGCAGAGTAGAACGCAGCGCTTGTGGAGAAATCTTAACTTTAAAAATTATGCTAATGAGCCTTCGGAGCATCGGGGGGCGGGCTCTTTCCTTACGAGCACTGCTTCTTCACCGCCCTCCCGGCTCTGAGGCTCGCCCCCCTGCCTAAGTGCACGCCCCTTTATCAATTGACTGACAGCGCTAGACCGTTCGGTCTAGCGCTGAAATCCCGCGCCTGCGCATTGTATCCGGGCCTGGCGCATGCGCAATAGCGCTTGCAGTGCCGAACACTGCAAGCACTTTCCATTCATCTGCGCACGCGCCGTCCCTTCCGGGTTCAGGGAAGTGACGGCACGTGCGCAGATGAATGGAAGCGCTTGCATTGTTCGGCACTGCAAGCGCTATTGCGCATGCGCCAGGCCTGGATACCAATGCGCAGGCGCGGGATTTCAGCGTAGACCGAATGGTCTAGCGCTGTCAGTCAATTGATAAAGGGGCGTGCACTTAGGCAGGGGGGCGAGCCTCGGAGCGGGAGGGTGGTGAGAAGCAGTGCTCGGAAGGAAAGAGCCCGCCCCCCGGTGCTCCAAAGGCTCATTAGCATAATTTTTAAAGTTAAGATTTGGTTGCACCTGTCACAATATTTCATATACTGTTATTTAATAAAGAATTGCAAATTGCATCACCTGCCTTATGGTGGATTTACTGCCTGACCTAACAGGCAATTACTGAGAAGGTACTGTTCCTTCTCTATAACTGCCTGCTTGTCAGAGGAGGGGAAAGCTGTATTTACATGATGCAATCACCTCCATTGTATGGGGACGAGCAATCACTACTGCAATCACTTGACCTCATACAGATTTATTGTATGAGGTAATCACCTGAGGCAATCTCACCTGGCCTCATTGACGGTAGGCCCCTGGGCACAATTTGGAGCAACTAAATTTAAACATTTTTTTAAGACCAAATGCTAAAGACTGGTGTACATGGAGAATGTATTACACAGCCCAATGTGTTTGATGATTGTCTGGAGGGAATCATGGAGGTGACTGCTGATATTACAAGCAGCGATCTCTTGGCAGCAGATTGTTATTAGACAAAACGATCTGCCGCCTGCAAACGATAATTTTTTTACATGTCAAAAGATTTGGATTGCCCGATGATCAAGCACTTGCTCACTCATCGGGCAATTGGAGGCAGTATTACACTGTAAGATGATCGGTAAGTACAGGCTTTATTGTGATGCAACTAAACAATGTAACACCACAGAAAACCTTTGTGTAGACTAGGCCTAATTATCAACTGGGTGTCACTAATCCCCTTGACAATACAATGCGCCATTACACAGTGTGATACCGTCAGCGATTACCAGAAGCTGTCAGACTAGACTGTCTAGGGACAGGCAATTTATTCATAAATTTTCAGTAAGAATAACAGGTGTAGAAAAAATGGTGAATGAGACGGGCCTGCCGGCCCATCCCCTTCTCCGCCTGCGCCATGCCCACAATTTTAGAACTGGCGTGAGCAGGGCAAAGTCGGAGTTAGCGGCGCAACTAATTGCTGCAGCGCTATCTGCACCTGAAATACGCCTAATTTAGGAGTATTTCAGCTTAGTAGATGACCCCTCATTGTTTTTCTGTATAGTAATGGTATGCATTTGTCCCAGACAAAAAAACCCTATGATTATGTGTTTACATAATTAAGGAACAGGTGAGGAGCATGACCAAGGACAAAATGCACCTGAAATACGCCTAATTTAGGAGTATTTCAGCTTAGTAGATGACCCCTCATTGTTTTTCTGTATAGTAATGGTATGCATTTGTCCCAGACAAAAAAACCCTATGATTATGTGTTTACATAATTAAGGAACAGGTGAGGAGCATGACCAAGGACAAAATGCACCTGAAATACGCCTAATTTAGGAGTATTTCAGCTTAGTAGATGACCCCTCATTGTTTTTCTGTATAGTAATGGTATGAATTTGTCCCAGACAAAAAAAACCCTATGATTATGTGTTTACATAATTAAGGAACAGGTGAGGAGCATGACCAAGGACAAAATTTCCTGTAGTATGCATTGTGTGGGACATTGTGTGACACTAGAGTGCAGTCCTAGATTGAATGGCGACTGTCTCAAAAGTGTAGCAGAAGCAATTAACCCTAACCACAGGCAGCAAAGTCAAAAGCCATAAGCACATGTTACCTTTGCTGACTAGTCTACCCTACACTCTCCCTTAGTGGTCCTCAACCCTCTGCAAATATCTGTTCTCTTTCAGAGGTTGGTCCTCAGTACAGTTGCCATTTTAGTACCAACAACATGCACATGTTCTCTCTCTGGCTTGTAAACCAGAAGACTCCAAACCAGGGGTAGGACCAGCCCACCACCCAGCAATTGTAACCAAAGGATGCCTATTAAAGGGTTTGTGTCATCATGAACAAAGGGGCCATATCGCTAGCATATGCCCCCATTGCCTTATAGGTGTGGGTCCCACCGCTGGGACCTGCACCTATGTCCAGAACGAAGCCCCGAAAGTGAAGGGGGGCGGACTGCGCATGTGCAGCCGCCCTCCACTCATTTTCTATGGGGCCGGAGAAAATCACTTCTATGGGGAAGCAGCTTGGTGGCAGCTGGACCAGAGTCCTCCAGACACCACCTTGCGGAGCTCTGTTCCCGATATAGGTGCCGGTCCCAGGAGTAGGACCCGCACCTATAAGACAATGGGGGCATATCCTACCAATATGCTCCCATTGTCCATGATGAGACAACCCCTTTAACTATTAACTTCCATAGACAGCCTTTTAGAGTACATAGTGCAATTAATTATTTGACTACTTTAAAGGGAATCAGTCACCAGCCACCTCCCTATCCAACTGATTGCATACACATAAGCTGCTGTTCACCTGATTATAATGCAGGTTTTTCTTTTGTTGATCTGAGTCTCTGTTCCTGAGTTATGATATTTTTTCTTATAAGCAAATTAGGCCTTGGCTGGAATCAGGGCATCACCCTTGATCTGGTTGCACCCAAGTTCAAATCATTTCTGTGACAGCCCCTCCCTGGCTGCTTTGATTGACAGGGCCAGGCAGTGGAAAATCAGTGAGGAAGGGCTGAACAGAGAAAGGAGTAGAGCTTGGGTGCAACAAAAGCAATGGCGAGGCCTTCATTTCACCAAAGGCCTAATTTGCATATTAAATGGGTTTTCTAGGATCAGACGATCAGCTGGTTAAGCGAAGGCCACGCTCCGTGCGAGCACAGCTTTCCCTCATTGTTTATCTGCTCACCGTCGACATCACAGCAGTGAGCAGGTGTAATTACAAGCCATCCCTTTAACTTCTATGGGACGGCTCCTTCCTATACACTTGAATAGGAAGGAGCCATCCCATAGAAGTGAATGGGATGGCTTGGAATTACGCCTGCTCGCCGCTGCGCTATTGACGGCGAGCAGGTAAACAAACAAGTGAAGACTGCGCTTGTATGGAGCGCAACCATCTCTTCAACCAGCTGACGAGGCGGGGGGGGTGTCAGACCCCGCCGATCTGATATTGATGACCTATCCTGTAAGTGATTACAATATTAGAGGAAAGGATGTTTAGTGGAGAAAACTGTATAATTGAAAGGAGGCTCTAGGACCCTGTTGGGCTCCTTTAGCCTTTATAGAAGATGGGATACGATTGGGCAGGAGGCATACAGGTTCCGTATGGTATCCTGCGGCACATTTGCCCACAGATATTGTAGCTGGGCCTGTAGATTCTGCACACTCGTAACTTGATGGCAAAGAATCTGGACCAGGCAGGCCAAGGAACTGTTGCAATTTGACAGAGACATTCCTGGGAAACCTTTACTAAGAATTATACTGCTGAAAAATGCCAGTAGGAAGCCCTACCATGAGAGGCAACATATGTGACCTCATAATGTCCTGCACATATCGCTGAGCTGTTAGTGTCCCTCATATCACCACTAGGGGTGACTGACACAATGGCTCTCCAGATTTTCACTCCACCAGTCAGACAATGTTACGGTCCACAGCAGAGGATGGATTGAAGCACTCACGAGGAGGCCTCCAGGCAGACAGGGGTGTGTAATAAAAGTCCAATGTATGTCTGGATGGTGGACAACAAAACTGTGGGAGCTGCTCATACTCGATGGAGAATCAAATGATCCTTTCTACTGATGGTCTGTCTGGGCCAACCAGAGCCTGTTCACTTTGTGTGCCATTATATAACCATTGCTCCAAACTCCTCCTAACAGCTAGTTACGAATATCCCAGATGGCGGCCAATTTGTCAAAATGACCATCCTTCTTTTCTTAGTCCAATAGTGTGTCCCCTCTCAAAGTCTGTCACCTAGGCAAAATGTCTTCAAGTACACCATAGAGGCATGTCTAGTAGTCAACAATCTATCACCAAGAGGTACACTACCCAAAAGTAGCCTCTGAAAGTCTTTTTATAGGGCAGTGGGGGAAGCAATTTTATGCCCTCTTGTGGGAAAACCCAGGGTCTAATCAGACCACACCTGTAATCATTTTTATATCTGCCTGTGACATAACTGCATGCTGATCTTTCTGTCTGGGTGCCCATTTTTTTTTTCTCAGTCAGTGGCTATATATCTTGACAGGCACCATTGTCATAAAATTTCCAATGTTCCTTCTGTGCATGCCTGAGGTGTGCTAATTCCTAAGCATCCATCTTGAAATTGAAAAGTTCTAAAAAATTGTTAACTTGTTCCCAATATCATGCAATAAGCATTAGCCATGTATATCTGTGTATTGCATACGTAGACCTAGAGAAAATGTATATTTTAGTTTATGGATTATTTATACGCTCTAACATATTTTCTTTACAGTGGGAATCATTCTGTTTGGAGCTGGCACACTTGTTATGGCAGCTTTTAAAATCGCATTTGCAACCGAGCACATGGGCTGCAGAGAACCTCTAACAATTATCCAGCCGATCATTCTGGCCCTTTTTGTCATCATACAGGTGAGACCCACCATACCTGCCCTTCTGTGTCTGCTTTGTGGAATGTATTATACAGTCTCCTAATATAATAAACAGGTCTCAGACTGGAAGTTCACTTCAAAATGCACAAGAATGGTGAAGGCTATGCCAAATTAACCCAATAGTGCATAGACAGATAATTTTGGGGTCATCCCACTATAGAAAAAAACCTGTAAATTATAGCTATGTATAATGGTATATTTGGTGATTACATGTTTTATGTCAAGTTTGTGTTATACAAATTATACATGAATTATTATGTGTTTTATAAGTCTATTTATTTTTGTAACGTACCTTTATTTTTCTTTTAGACGTGTTTTCTTTGGATATCCTGCAAACATTGTGTCCAGATACATATAAATGCTACCAGGTAAAAAATCATCAATCAGACTGAATGAATGAATAATCAAAAGTAATAATTCCCTTGTTGATCGTACATTTAGTAATCCTGAGTTGCAGGACACAAACCCTTGAGGTTTTAATTGAAAAATGAGGTTCCCTAATGCTTCATGTGCACCTATTTAATAACATTTTGATCTTAATATGGGATTAGTTCTCGCCTTGCTTTGCCTGGTTGATTAGGGTGGAGTTGCTGTTCCTGATATTTGCCCCATATTATTGTTATGCTGATCCACCAAAAGCCCATTTTCTGGCTGATTCACATAGTTCATCAGAATGACAAATGCTTGATTATTGGCAGTACACCTCCCTGGGTAATCAGGGATGTGCTGCTGATAATCATTAAAAATGAATAAGAGGGAGGAATTATTGTGAAAACTTGCAAATGAGTAACAATCGATGTGTTTATTGTTGACTGGCTCTTGTTCTAACCAGACATCAGGCAGTCTATTAGGGCCTTGACAGATTAAGGCCTCTTTCACACTAGCGGCAGTCCGGATCCGGCAGGTGAAGGGTGCCATCGGATCCAGACTGCCGCAGCAACATGTGTGGGGCCAAAACCGCGTTCCGGCCCCACACATGTCACACAGTACCATACACATACACACAAACACATACATACTTACATACTCCAGGCAGGCAGGCCGCATGTCTTCACGCCCAGAGGCGCGCAGCTATGACGATTCCCCCACAGCGCCCTCTGCTGGGCGCTGTAGGGAATCGTCATAGCGACGCGCCTCCTGGGCATGAAGACGTGCAGCCTGCCTGCCTGGAGTATGTAAGTATCTGTGTGTCTGTCTGTCTGTCTGTCGTTACGGATCCGTCCTGAACTCCATTGAAAATCAATGGAGGGCGGATCCGTTTACCATTGTGTCACACCAAACGTATCCGTCCCCATTGACTTGCATTGGGGGTCATTCCGGATCCGTCTTGGTGCGGATGCCTGGACCGGAGAGCAAACCACAGCATGCTGCGGTTTGTTCTCTGGTCTGAAGACGGAATGGAATGCTTTCAGGAGCATTCCGTTGTCCTCAGTTCAGTTTTTGTCCCCATTGACAATGAATGGGGACAAAATTGAAGCGTTTTTTTCCGGTATTGAGCCCCTATGACGGAACTCAATACCGGAATTTAAAAAACGCTAGTGTGAAAGTAGCCTAAGGCTACTTTCACACTGGCGGCAGGCCTGATCCGGCAGGTGAAGGGTGCTGCCGGATCAGCCTGCCGCAGTGACATGTGTGGAGCCGGAACCGCGCTCCGGCCCCACACATGTCACACAGTACATACATATACATACACATAAACATACACACACATATAGACATACAAACACACATACATACTTACATGCTCCCCGGCAGGTCTTCGGAGCGTCAGGACGGCTCACACAGGTCACGATTCCCCACAGCGCCCTCTGCTGGGCGCCTGGTGGAATCGTCATCTGACGATTCCACCAGGCGCCCAGCAGAGGGCGCTGTGGGGAATCGTGACCTGTGTGAGCCGTCCTGTCCCTCTGACGCTCCGAAGACCTGCCGGGGAGCATGTAAGTATGTATGTGTGTTTGTATGTCTTTATGTGTGTGTATGTTTATGTCTGTATGTGTCTATGTGTACCCGGATCCGTAATGGACTCCATTGAAAGTCAATGGAGGGCGGATCCGGTTACCATTATGGTCACACCAGACGGATCCACCCCCATTGACTTGCATTGGGGGTCATTCCGGATCCGTCTTGGTGCGGATGCCTGGACCGGAGAGCAAACCGCAGCATGCTGGCGGTTTGTTCTCCGGTCTGAAGACGGAACGGAATGCTTTCAGGAGCATTCCGTTGTCTTCAGTTCAGTTTTGTCCCCATTGACAATGAATGGGGACAAAACTGAAGCGTTTTATTCCGGTATTGAGCCCCTATGACGGAACTCAATACCGGAATTTTAAAACGCTAGTGTGAAAGTAGCCTTAGTTTGAAGACTTACCTGTATATAAAGATTATCAGTAAGCTAAGTAGTATGCAATGCCAAGCAGCAACTGCAAAAGCAGATATAATTTCAGGGCACATAAATAGGGAAATCTGTGACTTTATCATTACCCCTTTATAAAACCCTTGTTGTAAGGTCTTATCTTAATATGGTTTTGGGTTCCACACTGTTAAAAAAAATAAAGATAAAACTGAGCTGGACAGAGTTCAAAGGCAGGCAACTAATGAATGGGATTGATAACAAATTCATTGGCTGTCAAGCTATTTATTTCAAATAAGCAAAGCAGCACGGTATCATAGGAGTAAAGGCTGTAGTAGACCTGCAGATTAAGCCGGTGATTGTTGGGAAGGAAACATTCCTTCCCAGGAATTGCCTGCTGATCAGCAGAGGAGACTGCTGATATTACATGCAGCAATCTCCTCTAGGGATGAGCAAATCGACTTTGGATTCTTCATCTGAAGTCGATTCGCATAAAACTCCATGGTAAAACTATACGGAGCAGAAGCTCAGCACAGTATTAGAATTAGAGATGAGTGAAGCGATTCGTCGATTCGTTGATTCATATCGAATCTTGGAAACTTTCAGCTGCGAAGCGAATCCGAATATTAGGTGATTCGCTTCGGCTTTGTATGCATTCGCTACGTAGTTGTCCTATAAATTATATGCTATTGCTGCGTATCAGTTACTCTATACGCTGTTGCTTACAAATTCAATTCATTAGCGAACTTTTACTGTTAGTTCGTTTATCGTGCGCAAAAGCCCAGGAAGAAAGCGGTCACCTGACCTAGTGGGCAGGGCTTGCTCTGATTGGCTCAGGCTCGGTAAGCCAGTGACGCTTCACTTCTGCTGTGACTGCTAAGATGAGCAGAAGCACTGTGTGTGAAGTTCTGAGACTCTGAGACCTGTTTTGTGAAAATTGGGGTGTAATTGTTCTGAGAATCCATACTACACATATCAGGGATACTGCAGGGCAAGTGCAGGGCCAGTTCAGGGCTAGTAATTAATCAGGCAGGGAGAGAGAGACAGGGAGAGATAGGGAGATACAGGGACAAAGACCAGCTGCAGGGCCACAGAGTGAATTGAAAAATGTCTGGAATGGATAAGCAAAAGCGGTCCAGTTCCAGCCAGACCTCAAGCTCTATAAAAAAGGAGAAGGTGGCACAGGTCAGCAGTTCTAAAGGACATGTAGCCGGAGCATCTACTAGTAGTATTTGCAATACTCACCCTGCCGTATCTCTGCGAGGATATCATTAAGCCGCTCTGGGCACTTCAACTTCAGATCGGACCATTTCCGCTGGATCTGGCCCGGGGTTCGCACGGTGTCGAAACGATGGCGCAAGCCTCGGATCACCTGCTGGATCACCTCCTTTTTATGCTGGCTCGGGTAGCGGTGTGTGCCATCGTAATCCTGCCGGTCCATCAGCCGGATCATGTATTTCAGCTCTGCAGAGCTAAATTCTGATGATCGCCTGGATGCCATTTGTAAAACTTCGCTCTGCCTCTGAGGAGTGCATGCCGCGGCCTCTTAACTCATGCGTGCGTGTCTGCGTCTTACGTAATCGCTAGACAATAGTACGCTGAGGATTCATACGCAATTTGTACGCTCATGCGTACGTGTTCAAAGAGGTTGCGTACCTGTGGTAAATTCAGTTGATTGGACATGATTTGGATAGACACAGGTCTCACAGCTGACAATGCATATCAGAGCGAAAGCCAAGCTATGAGGTGTAAAGAACTGATTGTACAGATCAGAGACAGGAGGCACAGATCTGCAGAATGGTACAAAAAATTCTGCTCCATTGAAAGTTCCCAAGAGCACAGTGGCCTCTATAATTCTTATATATTCTTGGAAGACGTTTAAAACAACCAGGACTCTTCCTAGAGCTGGCCTCCCCACCAAACGAAGTAATTGGGAGCTTTGGTAAGAGAGGTGACCAAGAACCCAAAGGTCTTTCTGGCTGAGCTCTAAAGATCCTATGTGCAGATGGTAGAATCTACCAGAAGGTCAACAATCACTGCAGCACTCCACCAATCTGAGCTTTATGGCCAGAAAGAAGCCTTTTCTTAGTAAAAGACACATGAAAGTTTGAAAAAAAAAAACATCTAAAGGACTCATACTGTGGAAAACTTATAATAAAGAGGCATACTATTCATAGAAATAAAAGATCTGAAATTAGCCGAAATTTGGCTACCCAGGTATTTGAACTTGGACATCAAAAAGTGAGGTCTGGGTTACCAAAGACCATTTGAGGTAATTTATCAATGGGAACTAGGATTAAGATTTATTCTAATTTATGTAGCAACCAGAAAAGCCACCAAATTCTCTAATCGATGGTATATTAGTAAGCACTGAGGATGTCACCCAAAAAAATTTAAAGGGGTTTTCCGGGAGTTCAACACTGATGACCTATCCTCGAGATCAACTCCCAGCACCCTTACCAATCAGAGGACATGGCGCTCCAGTGAGCATAGCGCTGTTGAATGGGACTGAGCTGCACATAGGCCATGTAACCGATGAACATCACATCACTGGCTTAGGAGGAGGCCCCAGTGGTCACTGGCACGCCGTGGCCTTTTCAAACAGCTGATCAGGTACCAAGTAAAGAGCCAAACCCCACAACCAGAAATTGAAGACCTATCCTGAGGATAGCTCACAAATATCCAGTGATGATCTTAACATCTCTGTTAATGGTTCTAAAGCCAGAGCCAATAGGAGGGGTGATAGAGGACACCCCAGTCTAGTGCTCTCGTGAAGACAAAAGAGCTTAGATAGTACAGTAATCCATTGGCCCGATACTAGCCAAAGGTTTTGAATACAATAATTGGGGTAAAGAATGTAGCACACCAACATTTATAGATTAAGTTCCTTCTCGCAAAACGGTACGGCTCGCTACAGCAGCATGTGCAAGCTCCACATGACCTCTGACTCCTTTATATGGGACTTGCCTCACAGTAGGCACAAATAAGCAGCAATAATTGTCATATAAAAATAAAGAATGAAATAAAATAAGGCATTAAAGTGTGCAACAGTCAACATAATATACATCTGGTCACGGGCACACCTTACATGGCGTCGTACTCCACAATTACTGCACTGTTTGAATACACCATAAGACAATTATTTCTCTTGCAACCTTTTTTCATGACTAAATAGTATTTGTTCTAAATTCTTGCCTAGACTCACCCATATTATGGTCTGACCTCTCCAGAAGAACCCAGACTTTGTCAGTATTGGGTCTGTGACATCACCGCAGTGTGTCAGACTGCTGTCTGCCTACTGCAACACCATGGGTCCCAGCTCTTGCCTGCCTCGCAGAAGGAGCAAGCACCCGTCAGCATACCGCCACATCCGCCCTCACAGCCAGGTCTCCACTTGTGTGCTATAGCGCACGTGCGTGCACCTGTCCCTTTGTTATTGATGCCTCCTGATTACTGTCTCCACCCGGACGCGGGGTTACCGGTATTTAGGGCAGCTTCACTGACCATGAAGTGCCCAAGCATGGTTGTCATACCTTTTAACCTCTGCTGAAGCTGCCTGCTGCTCTGATCTGCTGAGTACTGGACTTTGCCAATTAACCCTAACCTTCCCTGCCTGTCTGCCTGCTACCTGGATTACCTGGACTATTGACCCCTGCATTGCCTGTCTACAACTCTGCTTGCTGTCACCTGTAAGTTTGCCTGGACTTCTGACCCTGCATTGCCTGACTACAACTCTGCTTGCTGTCACCTGTAAGTTTGCCTGGACTTCTGACCTTGCACTGCCTGACTACAAGTCCTCTTGAACCTGTATACCGTATTACTCTGAACTTTGTTTTGCCTTTGTTTCAAGTGACTTTTGTTTACCTTCTGCCAGTAAAGATCATCTGTTCCGTTACTCTGCCTCTGTTGGACTCTGTACACACTCATGTAGTTAGCTGCTTTCTGGGTGGCTGGTTTAAACATCAGTGTCCTGACTCTGGGAGTCAGCAGTCAGCAATATTGGGCTAATTGTCCACTATCAGCTGACCCAGAGGATCTACATCCTCTGGTCGTGACAGACTTGTTGTGAACAGAATAAAAATATGATAGTGCTGCACCCAGCCTTAATTAAACTGGAATCTATGCCATGTCTACATCAGTCTTTCTCAGGATTACATTGAATATTTATTGAAATGCATATTGAGTCCTATATTTAGAGCCATGATGATGCTTTACAGTAATTGAAGGTGTTCTTTACTATAAGAATATATGTACGAGGGTGAACTTTTACCCTCTCCCTTACAACATGTATCCTTTAAAAATATTCGCATGTTCCTTTAACACCTTAAAGATGTTCTCCAGGATTATGGCCATCTCTACCATGGTACCTCATACTCATCTGCTCCACCATTACCCTCCTGTGCCCTTTCTCCACTCAGCCATTTTTCGATCACTGCTCTGTTTAATTCCGTCAGGGGTACAGACGGAGTCACGTGTGCTGCTGCGGCCAAGGCCATAGGAATGGTAATGTGCCTTCAGGCAGCATGTCACTGCTAGGTCACACGCCATTTGAGGACGACATGTCTCGATGAGGCCAGTCACTGACTGCTGCGCATGTGATTCTGCCCATAACTTGTTCAGAAGTAAACAGGCCAGAGACAAAAGATCACCGGAGCCAGAGATAGAGATAGGGAGCAGGTGAGTATGACTTTTTAAACAGGCACCACAATCCCCTGGAGTCAGGTAATAAAATGGCAATAGTTCTAGAAACTTTTTAATGACAAGGTCAGGTTTGTCACTTAATGATCCTAGTAACGTTTTAATTTTTCGGCGCATATCTTTAAAGGACTGGAGCACATTTTGGTGGCATATTTTCTCTTGCTGGTCCTATGACACCATACTGCCAGAACAGATGTTGTACAATGCTAAAACATTAGAAAGTCCTTCAAAGTGACAATTTGTTTCCCCCTAAGGTATTCATCTTATGGAAATTAAGCTATAACGAATACATAGTAACATAGTAACATAGTTTATAAGGCCGAAAAAAGACATCTGTCCATCCAGTTCGGCCTGTTTTTCTATAAGTTGATCCAGAGGAAGGCAAAAAAACCCTGTGAGGTAAAAGCCAATTTTTCCCACTTTAGGGGCTTTTTTCCCACTTTCCCACTTTTTCCCGACTCCAATCAGGCAATCAGAATTACTCCCTGGATCAACGACCCCTCTCTAGTAACTATAACCTGTAATATTATTACCCTTCAGAAATACATCCAGACCCCTCTTGAACTCTTTTAGTGAACTTACCATCACCACCTCCTCAGGCAGAGAGTTCCATAGTCTCACTGCTCTTACCGTAAAGAATCCTCTTCTATGTTTGTGTACAAACCTTTTTTCCTCCAGACGCAGAGGATGTCCCCTCGTTCACAGTCCTGGGGATAAATAGATCGTAGGAGAGATCTTTGTTACTGACCCTCTGATATATTTATACGTAGTTATTAGATCTCCCCTCAGTCGTCTTTTTTCTAAAGTGAATAACCCTAATTTTGATAATCTTTCTGGGTACTGTAGTCCACCCATTCCAGTTATTACTTCAGTTGCCCTCCTCTGAACCCTCTCAAGCTCTGCTATGTCTGCCTTGTTCACAGGAGCCCAGAACTGTACACAGTACTCCATGTGTGGTCTGACTAGTGATTTGTAAAGTGGCCAAGGACTATGTTCTCATCACGGGCATCTATGCCTCTTTTGATGCAAACCCATTATCTTATTGGCCTTGGCAGCAGCTGTCTGACACTGGTTTCTGCAGCTTAGTTTTCTGTTCACTAAAATTCCTAGGTCCTTTTCCATGTCAGAGTTACCCAATATTTTACCATTTAGTATGTACTGGTGACTTGCATTATTCCTTCCCATATACATAACTTTACATTTGTCAGTGTTAAACCTCATCTGCCACTTCTCTGCCCAAGCCTCCAGTCTATCCAGATCCATCTGTAGCAGTGTACTGTCCTCTTCTGTGTTAATTACTTACATAGTTTAGTGTCATCTGCAAAAATTGATATTTTTACTGTGCAAGCCTTCTACAAATATCATTAATAAATATATGAAGAGAATAGGGCCCAATACTGACCCCTGTGGTACCCCACTAGTTACAGTGACCCAACCTGAGTATGTACCATTAATAAACCACCCTCTGTTTCTATCACTGAGCCAGTTACTTACCCACATACAGACATTTTCTCCCAGGCCAAGCATTCTCATTTTATACTAAACCTTTTATGTGGTTACAGTGTCAAATGCTTTGGAGAAGTCCAGAATATACGACATCCATTGATTCGCTGCGGTCCAGTCTAGAACTTACCTCCTCATAGAAACTGATAAATTGGTTTGACATGACCGATCCCTCATGAAGCCATGCTGATATGGAGTAATTGCTTATTTTCATTGAGGTACTCAAGATAGCATCTCTTAGAAAACCCTCAAACAGTTTACCCACAACAGATATTAAACTTACAGGCCTATAGTTCCCGGGGCTCTGTTTTTTGGACCTTTTTGAATATTGGCACCACATTTTGCTAATGTGCCAATCCTGTGAACACTCCCTGTCAGTATAGAGTCCTTAAATATCAGAAATAAGGGTCTGGCGATGACATTACTTAATTCTCTTAGGATACGGGGTGTATGCCATCCGGTCCTGGCGATTTTGTCCTATTTTAATCTTTTTAAGACGCAGCTCTACTTCTTCTGGGTCAGACAGGGCACTTTTAATGGGGAATTTACTTTATATTCTGCATTTCATCTGACAGTTTATTTTCCTCAGTGAATAACAGTGGAGAAAAAGATTATTTAGTAGCTTTGCATTCTCCTCATCGCTCTCTGCAACTCCCCCCTCATTACTCTGTAAGGGGCCGACACCTTCAGGTTTATACTTTTTACCATTTATATAGTGAAAGAACATTTTAGGGTTAGTTTTACTTTCTTTGGCGATTAATCTCTCGGTCTCTAGTTTGGCTGTTTTTATTTGTCTTTTACATATAAAAACCACTGAGGAAGGGGTTTGAACCCTGAAACGCGTATGGGAAAGCAGTGAATGGACTTGGAAGTAAAAGGATACTCTCTGGAAAGACACCGCTATTTTTATTAAGGAATACAGATAGCAAAGAACATTGCCACCTACTAGCTATCACAGCGCATCCATAGACCGAATCAAAGAGAGCGCATTCATAGACTGAAACTATCCGAAGACATCCACCTGTCCGCAGTCTTGAGCGTACCACGTGGGACGCCACGTGACACGCCATTTAAAATTTAGGCGCGCTTTTGGATCGCGCGCCCGCCAGCGAAGCTCCAGCGCTACGGAACTGCTAGTGCTAAAGAACTGCCTGAGGACGGAAGCACCATCAAGCTACGGCGGTGCAGAGACCACCCCAGCACGGCACATTCACCGAGTGGTAACGTAGCATTTATACTGATCACCACTGGATCAGTAATTTTTGTCAACCTTTATATGGGGCATGAATAACACTGAATCACCAATGAATGTGTATATGGCATAACTATATATTATTACCATCAACATTCTTGGGACAATAAGCCCTATATGAATAATACTGATATGTAACCGGCATCTGAGCAGTTTCAAGCACAACGGCACTTTAACCCTTTAACCCTTTAACCTTCCAAAGTGGTTAAATACCTCCGGACTACTATTACCAGGAATTTTTTATAGGACTGTTTTATTGGACTCTATTTTTATTTTTATTTTTATATTTTTTTCTTTATTCTTTATTTTTATCTTATATTCTTATGCGCAAATCCAGCGCTGGACTATTATTTACATCCCTACATTTATACTATTGTTTTTATCATAAATAAAACCTATGTATTGATTTTTTAAATCCCATTCAGAGTGTGCCTACTTACCTATATTGATATTTTACTTTTTTATTTTACTTTTTAATTTTGTTTTTTATCTGTTTTTTTGGAAAACCTTCCTGCACAGAGCTTGAAAAGGCACTTAACTAGGCTAAACGTTGCATCAACTGGATTGCTGTACATGGAATAATGAGTCCACATTTCAATAATTACAACTACGAGTGCTATCTTTTTCTCTTATTGAATTAGCTGAGCGTGCATCAGACCTCTACTGGACTTAGGGTGCTGTATCCTTTTTCTCTCTTTTTGTATTTGTTCTGCAGTCTATTCTACTGGGTCCAGTCCAGGGGCGTAGCTAACGGCTCATGGGCCCTGGTGCAAGAGTTCATCTTGGGCCCCCCTTTCCTAAGTGCTTTGTATGTCTTCTTATGCGGCACAAGGGTCTTTGGGCCCCCTCGGGCTCCTGGGCCCGGTAGCGACTGCTACCTCTGCACCCCCTATAGCTACGTCCCTGGTCCAGTCTACCCATGAGACTCCCTCTCCTCTTGCACTTGACTCTTTGCTGCAGCCTCACTTCTATGTGTGTCTGGAGCTACCTTTGGGGCCCAAAAATCCCTTAATATCTGGACTTTTCTTTGGCACATCCCCAACTGGGGGACGCAAACTGCATTCAGCACTACTAGCCAACTTTTACAATGTATTGGTATGAAGTAGTCTGCTTGTTGGACATCTGCTGCAGCAGCCACTGCAGCAAGCCTCTCATTGGTCTCCACCCCCATCGTGTAAGCACACAATGCACCTCCCTGCTGAAGGTTATTAGGTTAGGTCCCCTCAACTATTTTGTCCAGCGCCTCACCACTCATCATGACATGGGGCTGGCACTCCTTCATCCTGGGCAATCTATTAGCATGTGATGTGATAGCTGTATTAGCGTAAGACGGGGGAAGGGGGTCATCTCCTATCTTCTGCTCTCTGCAAGGAGAGCTAGCAGAACAGCATTGGAGTGGCAGTGCTATTTGTAGGATCACCTTTTATTCTGGCACACAAATGGTTGCTATATTTCCCATTGTATCTGAATGGTTGCCATATTTCTCATTGCAAAATCAACTGTAAATGAGTCTATATAATTTTTTCGGAGGGGGGGATTTAATCATTTGTAAAACTGTTGTACATGTCAATGACCCTAAATATTCCTGTGAATTTGATTATTTTAAACCTATGGAATGGATATATGGTAGTTAATCATGGTGAACCTCTCACCCTTTCCTCATCACAGGTGTTTTCTGATGATCCTGCTGGCTGTAAATCTTATCATATGGATCATTGCAGTTGCCGAAGAGTCCAACCATCACACTCATGAACTAGAGAAGCATCTAATGAGAAATGAGTCTGAAAACACTAATAGCAGCTCCAGGAAACAAACAGGTACACAAATCTTTTGTCCATGTTCAGGCATGAGTTTTCAGTGAGGATTCACAGTAGTGTACAAGTTGCATCGCATTTTGTAGTACACTGTATGTTCATGTGCGCAAATCAGAACATGCATCAGATATTCAGATCTACAGCATGCTCATTCTGCAGCATATTTTCACCTCAAATTTTACCCTTTGCAATGCATACTGTGGAATCCTTAGCAAAATCTACAGTGGAAAAACTCCACTGTATGTGGACATACTACAGCTCCACTGTAAGAAACCCTGTAGATGCACTTGTTCGGGTTAAAGTTTCTAGCTGTACCCAGAGTACATGCTCTGCTTCTGTGGAGGCATATGTATAGGTGAGGCATGGCAGTAGAATTTTTCTAGCTTCCTATATTTAAAAAAAATGGTCATGAACGTTAATGTCAACATTTGCCTTATATGGCTCCATTTAGTGTACGCAAACCCTTCTATATACTTTATTAAAATGTATTTTAAATGCCATAAAATTAATTTCCTAATATAACCATATACTAATCATATCTCTGCTTTGGGAGCAGCCATAGACATGGCAGTCTAAGCTTTAAAACAAGATCAGAATCACAGCATTATCTCCACTACATCGGGAGATATAGCTGTTAGAAATAAGGTTGGGAATGATAGCAGGTAAAAGCGAAAGTAGGTTTCCTCCAAACCCAATTTCTACCAGCTACAGTATATTTTCTGATGTAGTGGAGAAAATACTGTGATCCTGGTCTTGTTTTATAGTTGTCAACTTTCAAATAAGACTAGAAACATGTCTATAGATGTTCCTAATCAGGAGGTATGAGTGGTTAAAGCAGCCTTCCCCGTTCAGTTGTTTATGACTAAATCTAGCTGGAAATAAGTTAATGTGATCCTCTCCTGAGAGTTTTTTTCTCATATTCTCGGCACTTATGGAGTATACACTGGATGGTTCTTTATTCTTATTTATTTTCCCAGTTTTATTCCATTTTTTACTTTTACAAGCATAATTTACATTTTATTTATATTATACTATCCAACCTTGAAATGTTTTATTAGATTTGTTTTCTAATTTTCTGATGTCTGAACCTGGGGTGTCTTATAGTCCTGTACGTCTTATAGTCCAAAAACATTTTTTTTATGTTTTCCCAATGAAATAGGCACCTGAAGTTCAGGTGCCCAGAGCACTTTGCAATTCATACTTCTGCACCCTCTCCACTTTGAATGACAGGGCCAGGCAGTGAAAACATCATCATGCCTTGCCCTGTCAATCAAAGTGGAGAGGGTGTGGCAGTTGCACAGAGAGCTGAGTCTCTAAGTTTAATGGCAACTCCTCCGTTGCTCCTAGAGGCTCATTTGCATACATTAAAACTTCACTTTTCTCAGTGATACGGGCACATAGGAACATGGGACCGAAACAGATCCCTTCAGCTGCCAAGTGCACATGTAACAGGTCAGCAAGGTTCATAGGTACAAATCAGCCGAGAGATGCCCATTAGTGTTGAGCGAGCACTTCTGTGCTCGTATGCTCGGGTGCTTTGGCCGAGCACTAGGGGTTGCTCAAGTGCCCGGCCGAGCACCCGAGCATAATGTTAGTCAATGGGACTAAACCAGGCACCCCCCGCTCGGAAGAGGGGAGGGTGTCTGGTTAATAGAAAAAGGTCAGAATCGCGACTTCTCCTCTTTTACTCCTTTCACGCGTAAAAGTATGCTAATTAACTGAATTTGTACGCATTAGCGCACAATGCGTACGCATTAGCATACAAATTCGTACGCATTAGCGTACAAATCAACATTACAGCGCGGGGAAGAGACTCGAGCATAGCGCTCGAGTACACTCGGTGTTCGGCCGAACACCGAGCGGACCCGAGCGTAGGCATGCTCGGCCAAACAGCGAGTTCGGCCGAGCATGCTCGCTCAACACTAATGCCCATTAATAAAAATTTGTAAATTCTTCATAAATATAGGGAATCTCTTTTTGCATTCCACATTGTCTGGGACTGTTTGACACATGCCTACTGAGTGGGACAGGGACTGAGTGGGACAGGGGAGCCATATTAACTCTTGCTATGTATGTCCCTGCATAGAGCCTTAAAGAAGCCATTTTTTACCTATATAGTGTAGCATAGGCTAATACTAAACTATAATGTAGAGATCATTGTTTACTCCTTGTGTATATATGTTTTAGTACCATTTATGGGTTGTCTGCCATCTGGATTCTTTCTTCCGGTCAGATATTTCTCCCGTAATGCAGCCCTAATTTCCCATCATGTTTCTGTATCTTCAGAATGAAGTTTTATCACACTAAGAGTAACTCAAACTGCAGAGCAGTGGGTCCTATGAGATGCAGTTTCAGCCTGTCTCCCCTGCCTCCTGCTTGTGATAAGTTTTTTTCCTGTCGGGTCTTACAAGCAGGAGGAAGGGGAAGCAGTGTGAAGCTACATCACACAGGATACACAGCACACATAGTCAGGGTGTTCACAGGAAGTCAGCTACACAGAAGAGACTGATCTCCTGTGTACACAGGAAAGTATCCACTGGACTGGTGATCTAACTGGAGATCACAAGAACAGGCAGCATCCTTAATGACAGGGTTCAAAATGTATGGAGACAAGTGAGCTGGGAAAGAAATAAAGGACTTCTACAAAATTAGTGAGTGAAGGATTTTATATTAAACAGCAAAAATAAAGATGCATTGCTTGTTTTCTGATAAAAAAATGTCATTTTTTTCTTTCAAACATAATAGTAGTAGACAACAGTATATGGCTGTATCGGATAATCTAAGTAAATGTGCTCATTTACCTTTGCAGATGAATTTGGACAAGTGGTGAGTTGTGAGTGCAATTCACGGTGCATAAACACCACCGTGTTTACCTACTTGTACCCTTTCAACATCGAGTATAATCTGTTTGCTGCGGCTATGATTTACATCATGTGGAAGAACGTAGGACGTCAGATTGATGAAAATGCTTCCTTCCACCATGGACTAGGACCAGGGTTCCATCAACATATACCACTCATAGGACTTACCTTTGGTGTCGCCATTTTGGTAATTGGTCTAGTGATGTTCATCATGTATGAAGTAGGTATCCATACCAATCACACGGACTTGTTGTCACTGACAACCTTCTTTATTTTTCATGTGGTCAGCCTTGTTCTCATGTGCCTAGCCAATATAGCAGGGATTGTCATCTTCAAATTAGATAAGAGAAAGATGGACAATAAGAAAAACCCAAGTCGTACACTGGATACAGCTCTACTACTTGGAGCAACATTGGGCCAATACGCCATTTCCTATTATTCTATCATAGCTGTCGTGTCTACAAAACCCTTCAGCGTCTTGTGTGGACTAACCCTTGGGTATTCCATGCTGATGATCCTTCAGCACTCTATTCAGAACGCTTTTATCATCCAAGGGCTCCATCGTCTTCCCCCCCATGTATCATTCAGGCCCCCTAGGCCTATGGAACCGCATGAAGCCGTAAGGCAGGTCAATGCACAAGGTACAGACAGAAGAGAATCTCTCACAGGTGTCCAAAATAATTTTCACCGGAGAATGACAAGAAGAGAAACTTTGAATGCTTACATCAAAAGCCACCTCAAGAAAAGGAAAACCATGAAAGACATCTACTTGTTTCTTTTCCTCAGTAACATAATAGTAAGTAATGGGTTATATATATTGAAACTCTATCTCTTTGTTTTAGCTTTTGTGAGTATCCTTGTGAGTATCTCAAGATTAGTTTGGGTCTGAATCTCACCTCTCCCTCCCCTCTGCTGATCACTGGTTTATAGGGACCACAAACCAATCTTAATTGCTTACACGGAGCGCAGTACTTTTAATAGCGACTGTGTCTGATATTTAGGCCTAATCAGCTTCACTGGAATGGGAGAAAGCTGGAATACCAAGTACAACAGCTACTGAATGTATGTAGCTATAGCCTGGTAAACCATGAAAGGGGGCGCTTAAAATAACTGATCGACATTGGTGAGTCAGACCGTACCAATGAATTTTGTTGTGCAGTACCCCAGAATAGTTTACTTGCAAAATTGTTTCTTGTTATTTGAATTCTATTTAATGTTCTCATGTATTGTATTACCCATATAGTTTTGTATGGATAAGTCAGGGTTAACAATCCTGATTTTTACCCTGTAGGAGACTAGGAATTGGACCCAGGTCCGCCACTAGTTTAGTGTCTACAGTCTAATATTAGCTTAGGAAGAGAGAGGGGCTAAATGTGCTCACTCCTCGGAAGACTATGCCTGAGTCCGATAGAACCTCTATCTCTGAGACATTTGCATCAAGAAAACCATCTCTACTTTACAGTACTCCAGGGAGAAAAGAAAGAACTAGAAGGTCCAGAATCTGCATGGCCAAGCACTGGCGTCAGTCAGTTAGGTATTTGCTGTTTTAGGGTGCACCATTTCTATATAGTGCCAGCCAGGGGTGCACCACCAATGAGGCCAGGTGAGGCGATCGCCTCATGCAGCACTAGTTGGGGGGAAGGGGGGGGGCGGCCGAAGGGCCATGAGCTGAAGGGAAGGGGTTAGGTTAAGAAATTGGCATTGGGGAAGGGGGTGCTGTTTCACCTCAGGCAGCAAAAAGGGGTAGGTGCACACCTTGTGCCAGCCATGTGTGGTGCGCAAAATGTGGAACACACACGTCCAGTATCCATGTTTTGCAGATCTGCAATTTGCAGACCACAAAACACTTATGGTCATGTGAATGCACCCTGAGGCTGAAAAAGACTTTACTGCATAGAGAGGGACATTGCTAAGTCTGCAAAGATAGACTTTGGAAAGATAGAGAGAGGAGTACTACAATCCCCATATTTGCCTATATCCATACATTGCTGTAAGGGAAGATTTGCATTGTGAATTGGTTGGAACTGTGCTTTGATATCATTGGATATACTACAACTACCATTTTGCATTATAGTAGAGATACTTATCTATATTCTATAACTGATCTGGTTTCTGACTAAAACACCATTCGCTGGCCACAGCACCCTCCTGTCCTTGCATCCATACCAGATCCATAACACCAAGGGCACCCTACTTGTACAAAAATTTGTAACTTTTGGGGGGGGGGGGTTGCTCTGTACTCGGCTCTTTCAAAAAAAAAAAAAAAAAAAAAAAGCAGGAGGCTCAGGGTGGGGCCAGCATATTTATTATAATTTACTCCCAGAAACTGGGGTAATTATTTATGAAAACTACGCTAGTCTCTAGATGGCGTAAATTTTTGCTCTGGCGCTTGGATGGCCAGTGGAGCACACATCAAGACCAGCTTATAGAATGCTGTCTTAAAGGGGTTGTCCAAGCTATATTTATTGAGGACCTATCCTCAGGATAGGTCATAAATTATCAGATTGGTGAGGGTCCGACAACCGGAACCCCTCCGATCAGCCATGTGCCATGCCAGCGCTGCCTCCTTTTCATTGTTTACACGCTCGCTGTAACATCCGCAGCGGTGAGGCAGGTGTAATTACAACCTAACCGCCCCATTCATTCCAATGCAATGGCTCTTTCCTATACAAGTGTATATCCTGAGGATAGGTCATCAATAAATATAACTTGGACAACCCCTTTAAAGGGAAATCTGTCACCAGTTTAATGGTGTCTTAACTGAGGGCAACATAACCTAGGGACAGATCCCCTTAGCAAAATGTGGGGTCACTTTCTTTAATAGACTCAGCTGTTTTGTCATAATCTTGTATTAAACACTTCCAGCCAAGAAAGAGTCCTGATATTCATGAGCTCCTGGCTTTCCCCGCCCACCTGCCTCTGACTGATATGAAAAAAACTGTCAGAGGCAAGTGGGCGGGAGAGCAGTGAGCTCATGAATATGGGGACTCGTTGGCATGTGCTGGAGCTGTTAGGATTTAAAAGTGAGGGCAGCACGAAAATTGGTGACCGAATTTTCCCCCCAGGATAATAGACTCAGGGATGTTACAGACAAAGATGAATGTGCAAAATGATTTCACCATAAAGCAACAAAGTACACCGTTATATCACAGTTAGAGATGAGCGAATCATCCAAAATTCACTTCGCCGAATGTTCGTCGAATTTTTTAAAAGATTCATACCTAATTTCGAATCTATTCGGTCGAAGCTACGTACAAATCATTCGTTATTCTGTCGTGTTCTGTGAACATTCACGCACTAATAACGAACATACAGTTGTTAAGGGTACGCTACTTATGTGAAACACGTAAGCATGAGCATACAAATTGCGTACGAATCCTCAGTGTACTATTGTCTAGCGATTGCGTAATACCGCAGGCACGCACAACGCTAGGCCGCGGCGTGCCACATCCTCAGAGGCAGAGCGAAAGTTTTACAAATGGCATCCAGGTGTTCTTCAACATTTATCTCTGGAGAGCTTAAGCGAACCTGTCAGCTCCGAAACACCCCCTGAACTAGAGTAAGCGGTGTATAGTGTAAGTGATGCTGAATCCGAATATGTAATTTTTATCTTCATACTCTCTTCCATTCTGATGCTGTGCTCCCACAAACCAGCAGTAAAATCCATTCAGAGCAGGGGCGGACACAGACAGCAGAGGGCCCTTGTGCAAGGAATGTGTTTGGCCCCCCCCCCCCCCCCCGCCGTTCCCAAACCAAATTCTCAACACTAACCTATGGTGTCCTAACATTACATACAGCAATTACAAAAACATAACCAGGGTAAGGCTACTTTCACACCTGCAGCACTACGCTCCGGCCACCTGCATTTGGCAGAGAATGCAAGAAATTGGCCGGACATCAGACTCAGTCATGCAGAAGGTTTGTGTCCTGCTGATTCTCTGCATTTTTGCCAGATTGTGGCCGCATCTCTGCCTGACCCCATTATAGTTAATGGGGCCGGCGGGCATTCTGTCTGCATCCAGCAGTGCCAGAGCCGGTGAATTCCAGAAAGGCTGTTCTCTGCTGGACCAGCCTGCCAGAATCACCACTCAGATGTGAAAGTAGCCTAATACAGGTCCACATACCTCCTACATCCAGTGACGTCTTCTTAGATGTAGATGTTCTCTTTCCTCATCTTTCCTTTCAGACCAGACTGCCATGATGATTTCTTCCAGCCATCTCTTCTCTCTGTGGAGTTTGACAAATAGACATCTTAGATTCCTACTTTCTATCATTCTTCCACCTTCTTGAACTCCTCATCCTGCCACTCCCCAATACTGTGCCCGCTGTGTGCAGAACAAATTACCGCAGTAACTGAATTGACACCTCACTGTGCTAAGCTCAGTTGTCTAAGCGACTTGGCGTAATAGTGCAGGCAGCCACATCCTCGTAGGCCGCCCCCCGGCGTGCACTCCTCATAGAGCAGTGGCCCCCATAGTGCTCCTCCTCCATAGTAGCCCCCCATAATGCTCCTCCTCATAGTGGCCCCCCATAGTGCTCCTCCTCCATAGTGGCCCCCCATAGTGCTCCTCCCCCATAGTGCTCCCCCTCCATATGGCCCCCATAGTGCTCCCCCCTCCATAGTGGCCCCCCCCCTAGTGCTCCCCCTCCATAGTGGCCCCCATAGTGCTCCTCCTCCCGCCCCATAGTGTAGCCCCCATAGTGCCCTCCATAGTGGCCCCCCATATAGTGCTCCCCCTCCATAGTCCATAGTCCTCCTCCATAGTGCCCCCATAGTGTCCCCTCCTGCTCCTCCTCCATAGTGCTCCTCCCCTCCATAGTAGTGGCCCCCATAGTGAGTGTTCCTTCCCTCCATAGGCCCCCCATAGTGCTCCTCCTCCATAGTAGCCCCCATAGTGTTCCTTCTCTCCATCCCCATATAGTGCTCCTCCTCCATAGTAGCCCCCATAGTTTTCCTTCTCCATAGTGGCCCCCCATAGTGCTCCCCTCCATAGTGGCCCCCCATAGTGCTCCTCCATAGTGCAAGTGCCCCCGCCCTCCTCCATAGTGCTCCTCCCCCCCCCACTGAGTGCCAACTTAAATAAAAAAAATTAACAGTTATACTTACCTCCTTGCCTCTGTCAGCGACGCGATGCAGGCCTCTTCCGGCCTGTGTCCCGCGCTGTACGGCTCAGGCGGCTCGATGACGTCATCGCGCCGCCTGTGCCGGCCTCTGATAGGCTACAGGCCTAGTGCCTGCAGCCTATCAGAGGAACGGGGAAGGGACACGCCTCTCCTCCCTTGCCCCGCATTATCCATCTGTATCGCCGTCCTAAGGACGGCGATACAGATGAATATAGAGATGAGCGCTTCCAAAATGGAAGCGCTCATCTCTACTGCCGCCGGGAAGAAAGGGCCCCCCTCCGGTCCCGGGCCCCGGTGCAGCCGAACCGGCTGCACCGCGGTATGTCCGCCCCTGATTCAGAGGACTCTTCTTTGAGTCCTCTCCATTATGTGAGTGAGCACTGGAGTCCACTGAGTGCATTTTACTGCAGGTTTGTGGGAGCACAGTGTCAGAATGCAAGTGAGTATGAAGATAAAACTTACATAACCGCTTACTCTAGTTTGGAGGGTGTTTCAGAGCTGACAGATTCCCTTTAAATACATGATCCAGCTGATGGACTGGCAGGATTATGATGGCACACACCGTCACCCAAACCAGCAGAAGAAGGTGATCCGAGGCTTGCAGCCAATTATTATGAATTCTACCAGTAGAAGCTGCGGCTACATGTCCTTTGATGTCGCTTGCTTACCGAGCCTGTGGGCCAATCAGAGCAAGCCCTTCCCACTAGGTCAGGTGACCCCTTTCTTCTTTCTTTGCCGCCTATTTTCTGCACGAATAACGAACTTACAGTAAAAGTTTGCTAATTAACTGAATTTGTACGCAGCAACGTATAAATTAACTTATACATAGCATTAGCGTACAATTCATTGGACAAGTACGTAGCGTATGCGTACAAATGTTTAAGAACATTTAAGACTTGAACGGAGCGAATCTGAAAAAATTTGTAGAAAATTTGTAAGATTCAATACAAATCTACGAAGCGGCATATAGATTCGCTCATCTCTAATCACAGTACAGGGATAGTGCATATAGCGATGTAATAATGGCAGGATAATGAGCACAGTGATGTCACAGTACAGGGAGAGTGTACATAGTGATGTAATAATGGCAGGATTATATGCACAGTGATGTCACAGCAAAGGGATACTGCACACAGTGATGTAATAATGGCAGGATCATATGCACGGTGATGTCACAGCACAGGGATACTGCACATAATGGTATAATAATGGCAGGATAATGTGCACAGTGACGTCACTGCACAGGAATATTGCAAATAGTGATGTAATAATGTTAGGGTATTATGCACATAGATGTCACAGTATAGTGATAGTGCACATAGTGATGTAATAATGGCAGGGTATTATGCACAGTGATATCACAGTACAGGATATTGCAAACAGTGATGTAATATTTGTCAGGATAATGGACACAGTAATATAATAGTGATCTCATGGTACAGACATAAAACTACAGGAATAACACAAACAGATGTCAACGAGTACCTCTTTTCCTCACAGCACAGTCAAAAACAAAGTCAGGTGTAGGTACAATGCACACAAGATGAAGGAATAATATTGTATATGGATATAATATATATATAAATAACACAGGAATACGTGATGTCATAGAGAAGGCATAATGCACACTACTGGGTTAATCATGGAGTTCTGAAGTATAATTTAGAATGGGTTCACATTCAATGTTTCACGCCACTCTACATATATTTCATTACTAACTGCACCATACAGTACAGCTGAGGATATTAACTGGCTGCAGTGGTCACATGCCAAATCCAGGCATGACACTGCTGCTGTAAATGAACAGCAGGAGGAGAACTCTCCAGAACTGCAAAAAACTAAGCTGGAAAAACTGGTGTGTACGGCATATGTTGTTTTCTTTTTAATTTTAAAGGGGTTTTCTGATTTCACCAGGGAAGCTAGGTGGCTGGGCTTACGGAAACGGCCGAGCATGGTTTCCTGAGCGTAATTCTCCTGGAGGTACGGAGGCAGCGTAACTTGTTCTGCTATGTTTCCATTCACTACAGTGGGAGTTACGGAAACCCGCTCAGGCCCAGATGGCTGTTTCCGTAAATGCAGACCTGGGGCTGAAACTTAGTCCCATCTTGGCGTAGAACAGCAAGATGGGACAACCCGTTTAAGCAACTGTAGAGGTTGTCTGAGATTTTTAGTTATCTGTCCTTGTGCTGTTCCTTTACTGAGTCTTGTTTCTTGTCTTCGCACAGTTCTGGATCATGCCTGCCTTTGGAGCTCGGATCCGATTTGACGATGGTTTTGAAGTTAATTTTTATGGTTTCACACTTTGGCCATAATTACCAACATTTGTCTTCCTTTCGGGATCTTCTACCGTATGCATGCGGGCTGCTTCGTTGTTGGAACTGTACAGCATGTCCTAGAGGAGAACGTCATCTCCTTTCCACATAAGTTATGCTTCGGTGGGGTGGAGGACTGTGGAGATATAAAACAATGACCAGTCATAAACTACAGGGTTTACAGACACACACATAATAGGATTCTGCTGAACGTCATGGTCTGGAAGAGACTTTCTGCTTAAAGAGCAACCAGGCATACTGGTAGAGTTGATCCTGCTGATTAAAATGATGTCTGTCTTGTGAAAATCAGTTGAGGCGTTCCTGAGAAATAAAAAAAAAAAAATTTTATGCAAATTAGGCCTGCAGTGCACAAGGGGTGGGACCTAGTCTCTTGATGCACCTCAGATTTCCAGTGCTTGCCATGCCATTCTCTGCACTAACGTCCTAGAGATTGCCATAGAAAATCACATTTTTATTTTCTCTTAGGAACGGTGCATCCGAGTTTCACAAGACAGGTATCATTTTAATCAGCAAGATCAACCCTGCCTGGTGTAATAGGGTTGATCCTGCTCATATGCGGTTTTTTTGTTTTGTTAATGAAATCTTACTTGAATCAGAAGAGGCAGAAGGAACTGAACCAAAATGTCTAAATTTCTACTTTTGGGGGGAAATAGTGAAGGAAGAGAAAGGGTTTGTGCTTTTTTGTAACTCTCAGGGGTAGGTGAAAAGCAATATGCACTGAGCACACATTTGAGATATGTGAATATTTTTTTTTAATATTGATATATGTAGTAACTCAGAAGGAGTATATTTATATATTCTATATGGAATAATGAAACAAAAGATGAAAAACAAGGAAAAAAGTAAGAAAAAACATACTGGAATGTCTCATGTCTACATGGTTTCATATGCATTATCTTATTGCGATGTATTTGCTCTTTAAAGGTTATGATTGCAATTTGTTATGATTGCATTTTACTCATTTTGGCCTTTATTAAAAATTTCCAACCATTTTTGTGATTACATATGGTTAAAAATTATACTAACTCCAGGCTGCCACTCCTGAATTCCGTCAGCTGACAGCTCATGTGAAGCCTGTCAGGCCCAAAACAGGCTGGTCACTAAGCCGTTAAGTTTGTCCCTGCAATCTCCCAGTAGCCATACTCTAATGAAATTATCTCCTCCCTTCTGCTCCCGACATTTTACATATATGCTTTGTATAAGGGCTCATGCACACGATTGTTGTTCGGCCAAGCCCATATTGCGGCCCCCAATGCACGGAACGGCCGAACAATAGCCGTCTTCATGAGCCCTAATCCACATGTTCTGTTAAACCCTGACCAAAAAAATAATCTTTTCACCTACTGTTTTGTGCATCATCACAAGGATTAAAGGCTATGTACACCTTTGGAGTCAATTTTTTTATGATTGCATTTAACTTATTTTTGGCTAAAAATCATATTTTCAATTGGTCTTTATTAAAAATATTGAGCTGTTCAGTCACAAAGGGTTAACTGTTTGTCTAGCTGGGTGACTGGTACTTTCACTTTCACTTTGTGCCAGTCATCTAATTACCCTTATCTGTAAACTACTGAGAGGTCATAAACACTTATTTAAGCCACATTCTTTGGATTGAGCTTTAATTAGTGTTAATGATGTGAGAGAGAAGAGATAAACTGTCCATCTGCTTTTCAGATGACGGAATTAAGAAAAAATCCACAGGCAGCTAGTACAGCTTCTCAGCTCTATACACAAAAAAGGATTCCATATTGTTAATAAAGACCAATTGAAAAAAGTGATTTTAGGTCAAAATAAGTATATTGCAATAATAAAAAAATTGCCCCCAAAGGAGTACATAGCCTTTAAGCCTGGCATTCTTCCTACATTTATCATATAGATAAAATTGATCGATATATAGCCATATTATCTCATCACATTTCAGCCTAGGTATTCAGGGGGTCATTTACTATCTAAAAATACACCTATATGAGGCATATTCCTGGCATACAGGGGATATTAGGACCGACGTCTAAAATGCTGATCTTAATAAATGGGGTCCCTCAGTTAACCTCTGTTAACCTAAGTATAAAGGAGAACCCAAATGAGTCCAGTGAGTAGAGGAATGTTCACAAAGTTAAATCGTAACATCACTAGTAATGTAGATTTCTTTCCAAATAAGTAATTAGATAGCTTGGTAAAGAAAAAAGGGGAAAAATGGAGGACATATTGAGTTGGGGAAGGGATTCAATAGGGTAATTTGATTAAAAAAAAATTATATATCCCTATAATCAATTTTCAAAATGTACAGGTGACCTGTACCCAGCTTTGGACTAGCCCACCAGAGGATCCTAAAGTAGGCCCAGGCTCTGATACCATAAAGGACCCAAAAAAATCCTATTTCGAGCTTACTTTGGAGACAGTCAATTGCCACTAGAGTCTATTTCTTTGAATCAAAACCTATTAGACATTATTAATGATATGGTGATTGGGCTCCAAGAATAGTTTTCTCCGGTGGACCCAAGGAAGGTAAAATTGATTGTTTGGACTAAATAGGCAGAGCTACATGAGCTAATGCATTGCGTGTGAAGAGTACCGTTGGATGCTCCTCCTGGGCATGAAGACGTGCGGTCTGCCTGGAGTATGTAAGTATGTATGTGTTTGTGTGTGTGTATGTGTGTATGTATGTATGTATGTTATGTATGTCTGTCTGTATGTATGTGGTGACGGATCCGTCCTGAACTCCATTGAAAGTCAATGGAGGGCGGATCCGTTTACCATTGTGGTCACAACAAACGGATCCGTCCCCATTGACTTGCATTGGGGGTCATTCCGGATCCGTCTTGGTGCGGATGCCTGGACCGGAGAGAAAACTGCAGCATGCTGCGGTTTGTTCTCCGGTCTGAAGACGGAACGGAATGCTTTCAGGAGCATTCCGTTGTCTTCAGTTCAGTTTTGTCCCCATTGACAATGAATGGGGACAAAACGGAAGCGTTTTTTTCCGGTATTGAGCCCCTATGACGGAACTCAATACCGGAATTTTAAAAACGCTAGTGTGAAAGTAGCCTAAGCCTGTCTAAAAAGAGTGTTTTTTAAATGGGTATTCGCGTTAGTATAAATATAACTTATGTATTAGACTAATTTATCATCAATAATTACCTAATATAATGTCAATTTTCAGATATTTAGCGTTCAGTAGTTATAAAAGTGGTTTTTCTCCTCTGCTACCCA